>VCCN01002516.1:309383-323941 GCA_006491835.1 Architeuthis dux
AGATAATTCTCTACGAAAGGGCTCTACCTCTAAATCGAGGGGTGAAATTTATATATGTTATGGGATTCGCTATCAATTTTATAAAAATATTTTTTGCACACGACACCACCTTAAGTGTTATTTGTGTATATTTGGTTGACTTGCTATTAGCAAAGTTTAAAGCTTTACTTTTCAGGCATCAAATTTATAAAATGCCATAACATTCCCCAATCCCAAATAACCCAGTCATTTTCAATTGGATTCATGTCTGGATACTGACTTGGCCATTTTGGACATGCCGTTCTCAAATCATTTTTGAAGTATGATATAGAATTCCATCTTCCATGAACAGGATAATGTTTTTGTCCAGATAATCAGTCCATATGGCAGAATGGATATGTATTTTTCCTAATTGATATTCCTCAGGAACTCCAGAAGCTTTGAATGACTACTGCTATGAATTACACATTACACCAAACAAAATTATTGACTAGCCAAACTCCAAACCCATACTCATCTGCTATTTGAAAATTGAGCAAATGAGGTCACATCTGGAAAGATAACAGTGTGTCAAACTTCAATGGTTTGTCTACCATTTCAATTACTCTGTGGCACAGATATTGTACTGCAAATCTTGGGCTGTCACATCTACTGCATGTAACATGGATTCCTTTCATAATTAGTGAACTCTATGATCATACATTTAACACTTGAAAGTGAAATTCTTAATTTTGATGGTATCTGATGCTGTCTCATTCTATCTTCGCTCCTTTTGAAATCTCAAAATGCTCCTGGAGTATGAGGCATTGAGAAGTAATTGTGCAATTGCAGCAATCTGATATTTTGATCTGAAATGTAACATGTTAACGTCTATTTTAACATTTTTGTATTTATTTCTCATTGTTTGCTAACACACCAGAAAAAGAAAAAACTATTAGAGAGGGGTTATCATTGGCTGAAAGCATGCGGGTGGGGAGAGGCAGTCTTAACTTATACTAAGTTAAAACTTAAGTAGACACAGATTTGTTTTTTCTTCATGGGTGTGATTTTGACCTGGGCTCGAATATGCTCAGGCTGCTATACTCTGAGGAGGTAGCAGACCTCCATAGTCAGCGCACATCTGCTCCCGTCGGAGTGTCTAGGATACAGCCGCACTGTCTTGGGGATCTGTGCTTAAAGTTGCATACGGCCGTACTGTTTGGATTCTCCTTCAAAGGGATGGTAGAAACCTATAGCCAGCTCAGGCATCTACCAACTACGGAATGTTCACGCCCTACGCTTTAACCACAGCTCAGCCTTAATATCAGAATATTCCCACAAAGGGGCGGCAGACTTCCATAGCTAGCTCTGACATATGCCAGGAGATGGAAACTCCTGCCAAACCTATGACCTATGGGCTCTGCTCCTATTCACGCCACTCCGGTGGTCTATAGGATTCAAACCCTTGAAACACAAACCCTAAACACCTTACTCTCTGGGCAAGTCGCACTACACCTTAACAATTCACTGCTCAGGCTGGAGGGTTATTCCGCACACAGGCCCCGACATCTCTGGTCCTTATTTACTCGTGAAGCCAAGCCATTCATTCATTCATAAATGAAATATTCTGCTTAATTTGTGCTTCAAAGAATTTCATTCTTTGGGGTAAGTGGGTTATGAAGCAGAAAAGGTTCCCTGTATAAATAAAGAGTTTAATTACATCTTTGCAAATGTAAATCTTCAATAAGAAGCAGGATGCCAAATCTGAAATTGATTCTAAGATCAGGGATAGCTGAGCTGCTCAGTTAATTTCATGCTTCAGTGTTAAAGCATTTTGATTTCAATAAAACCTCCCAGAGAAGAAGAAAAAATAGTTGTTGAATCATGATCTGATCTCTAAAGAATACCATGCATTCATTCCCTTTTTCATCCATATCTACATATTCTTGATTCTTCACTGATGCCTGGTATGATTATGTTTGGCAAGTGAGTTTCACATCAAGAATGTCAGCCGACCCATTATTATTTCTGGATTAAATATCGATGGGCCCCATTTAGGCCTTCTGCATGAACTAGCTGAAAACGGTGCTATCGGACAGGTTTTCAGTTAGTTCAAATAACTTTAAATCAAACACTTTATACTAGTATGGTCAACAAGACTAGCTTGAACAACATCACTATATGGCAAGTACCCACCTTTTAATGTTGTATGCTGATGTTGTTTGGTTCATGTTTTTGATCTGATTGAAATCAACCCATGAATCAGTGAAGCATCACTGCTGCATCTGAAATAACAACCATTACCTTATGACATCTGTAGCATCAGGAGACTGCATGCAGCTACGGATCCAGCCTGTCAGCGGAGTGTTATGCAAGCTGTGGGGTGAGTTCAGTTGGAGTTTGCAAAGATCACTAGTGAAACCGAAGTCTGTATTGACAGGTGTGACATACACAGATCTTGTTACAGAAATAATAAGTTATTTACTTAAACAGTTAAATTGATATATTTTAGTATAAATGTATTTATTGAAGAAATCCCAGGTTTCCTCAATTTATCCCCTTGCAATCCTGAATTGAGTTCCTAGTCGGCGAGAAAAAGAAAATGCAACTTTTTTTTAGGTTTCTGTACATTTTTAAGTGTAAACACAGCCATAAGTAGGTCATTGTTGCTAGGTTATGTCCGAGCCTAAAAATATAGTGAGATATCTTTTGCATAGAACCCTTTTCTTGGAATAAAAAGTAGAAAAAAATAACATTTTCAATTACAAACATTCATCTTCAAACTTTCATAAAATAGATAAAATTCACAATTCATTTTTCACTCTAAACAATTAAAAAAAACATTTTGTTATCATTTATCAATCTTCTATTTCTTTCAAGCATCAATTAATTTGAGATGAGCACAGAACCTAGATGAGAGGGGACAATTACAGAGACAAGTTAAAAATAATTTCGAAACTAAATTTAACATTCTAATTTTATTTTCATCGACTGGTAGTTAATTTATTATTATTTTGCATCAAGACAAAACCCCATTGGGAGTAGGCTATTTCAAAAAAGGAGTTGTAGAAAGAAAATGTCATTCAACATTCAAGTATTTACTGTTATAGTACAGAAGCAGAAATAAACATAACTGATAGATTATACCATTTATGGTATTTACAATGATTTAATCACCAATGAAAGATGTTGGAGGACCACTTACTTAGAAGTTTGTAAGTGTGTTGCTTTGAGCAACTAATTCTTTGTCCACATGTGATGGCAACAGCTAACTATTCAAAACCGCTCCGTAACAACGTGGGGGAAAAACAACAAAGAAACCAGCCGACCCACGTGCAAAAACATGTATCTCCCACGATTTTCGATTGCAAAACGGAAGGCAGAATCAATAGATGGAAGACATGTTTTACCAGGCTAAAACAGCTATTTGTTACAGAAAAGATCAGCGGAGATATCCGACAAAAAGCAATGTTGTTAACCCTCGCTGGCGATGATTTAACGACATCGCGGAAGATATACCCAGCGAAGACTTAATACCACGAGGGAATGAAACGCATCTTGACAGACTCGTGAAAGCGGTGGAAAACTATTTATATGACAACCTACTACCAGCCCCAAAATACATACAATGGCATGCGACGTACATACAATGACATATGTATGAGGACTTTCACACACAACAAAACACCGATGAAGTAGAAAATAAATTACTTTCCCGAGGAATGCGGCGCCGAAACGAAACAGTCAAGCAAGTCAACTCTCGAAACACAAAAAACAAAAGCAGATCCAGAAACAGAAAAACAAATTATCAGTCCCCTTAAACGATTTCAACCTGACACGAAAACATCAACAAATACACAAAATTATCAGTCCCCATGAACTAACCCTATCTGAACACACGAACACGCCAGCTAACAAAAAAAGGAAATCACAACATCTCACACACAAAACTATTCATTCAGCCCCACAAATCAACACAACACGCCACCAGCTAACACGAAGAAAAAAATAACCGAAACATCAGCGTACGATGATCGCACGCACGCACATGGTCCAAAAAATCAAAATGGCGAAAGGAGCAATGACACAAATTCACTTCGGAACACGTGGTACTTAAAATACAAAGCTAAATGATAACACACACACACACACGCACAGATTTTAAATACAAAACGAATTAAAACAAGAAAATAACTCATTTACCTGATAAAGCAACACTACAAAACAGTACAGACGAACTAACGCTCACAAACATAAACAATTATATAAACGAACAGAAAGAAATTTAAAATTTACTCAATTTTAAATTAAAAAAAAGAAAATGTGAGTGGTGTAATGTTTATATATGTATGTTAAATCAATAAATAATGTATGTATATGTTAAATCAATAAACATGCCGAAGCAAGTTCCCAGCAGCCCCCATTCCGTTTCCGGTCCCAAAAAACGCGGGCCGGAAGTGGAAACGGAGAAGGCTCCGTTCTTAACAAGCGAACAGCCCTATCATACATGTTATCTTGTTCCGTCCTAAAAACACGATTAGATTTTTAAAAAATTATTTTTAAAGCTTTTTCTTGTTTTTGTTAGGAAGAAAAAAGCCCCCCCCCCCGATTTTTTCTCTTAATTAAAACGTTAAATGGGATATTTTTAAAAGTAAATGTTATTGTTTACAATGTACTAACGGCAAAAAGTTACCGAATGAAGGGAAGAGGATTTACCGAACGGAGATTAATAATAACTGAAGGGGGTTTTATTTGGGGGTCAAAACTAACTTCGCCTACGTAATGTTGCCAAAATAGAAGAATATATCTGTAAAAAGGTGTAATTTTATCAGAAGACTCTCTAGTATATTATTTATCTCCGTGTCAGGAGTTGCGAATTCTCTTAGAAGAAAATGTTTTTTTCTTTCAATTTTAGTTGCTTTTAATCCATTAGACTCTACAACCATCCGGAAATTTGTTAGTTTTTAGAAAGAATGTTTTTTTTTCTCAGGTTTTACGAGTAGTGTTCTATTTACAATGTAACTATAATTATGAAACTTTCCAGTTTTGCAGTGGATTTGAAAAAAAAATTTAGTATCTGACTCAAATAACCGGGACGCAAATGTCCGGTACACAAATCACCGGGATGCAAATTCCCGGGACGCAGTTGTCCAGGACCTGTCACCAAATCTTCCCATTCGATTTTGACCCCTAAAAGTGAAAAAGAAAAAGATTTTGACTCCTAATAGTAAAAAAAGAAAAGAAAAGAAAGATCCTTATCGATTTTGACCCTTAAAAGTGAAAATAAAAATTCTCTCCATATAAGCTACATGTTGGCTATTTCCGCCGACCCTTTTGCGTGTGCCCGCCACAGACCGGCTATCATTATATATTTTTTCAAATTATTTGCTTTAATACTACCATTGATGTTTTTAATTTCTTAATGTTACAATTATATATTTTAACTCTTTGTGCTCACGAATTTCCCCATCTGGTTTCCCCTGTACCCGCCTACCCCTCTTGTTTAGGCCATGGCAAGGTTGCCGGATTAAAACCTGACTGTGAAGCCAAACAATACATTTACAATCAGGACTACCTTCCCTACATTGTGCCAAATACAATAATAATAACGTTTACAATTGAAAACGGGAAGTTTATACTATGTTTCTTTGATGTGAGAAGAACAGATACTATGCTTTGATAGAATGTACAATTTTAACACGGACTGAGAAGAAACCTATTTTTTCGTCAATTTCAAAGATAAATGTGTTTGTTTATTGTTCGGCGGTATTGCTGCAGTATCAAAAAACATAATGTTGAACGTCATCTGAAATAAGAAAGCTGAAAGCAACTAAAATCAAGTCTATTTAACCAGCACTTTCTCGCAAAGAAGAAAGAAACATCCCTAGATGGAGAGTTATTAAAAGAAGCATTTCTGATGTATTCTCCATTGAGATTATGCCAGCAATCGAATAACACTGTTACATGAAGAATACATGCTATTTCAACTGACACGCAAATTCAGATAAAGAGTGACTTGAAAATATATGACTGGTTCTCACTACGATTTGACGAGTCAACAGATACAGCACAGTTGCCAGTTATGGTGAGAATGGTATTCAGTGACTTCACTACAAAAGAAGATCTATTGAAAATATTGCACATGAAAGGGTGAACAACAGGTGTAAAAATCTACAATTTATTCAAAACATGCAAAGTCAATAGATATGCCTCTGCACAAGCTATCTGCGATCAACACTGATGGGGCACCAGCAATGGTTGGTAGTAACAAAGGATTTGATGCCTTCTGGAACAAAGATGAATCCTATCCAAACTTTATATCGTACCATTGCATTATCCACCAAGAGGTTTTGTGTGCTAAAGCAGTTATGTTTGCACTCATATTTAATGTAGTTATTCGAATAATAAATTCTATTGGAGCAGTGCCTTTGCAACACCATCTTTTTTATTAGAAGATACTAAACAAAAAACAATTTGACCTTATTTTACATACATAAGTACGATGGTTCAATAAAGGCGAAGTTCTGACAAGATTTGTAAGCCAAATTGAAGAGATAAATTCTTTTCTGCAATCCAGAAATCAAAACTTTGATCAACTACGTGACTCTTGCTGGTTGGTGGATTTGGGCTTTCTCACAGACATCAGTGAAAAATTAAATTCTTTAAGCTTCAGGTAAAAGACAAACATATTGCTAGGATGATAGGCTCCATGAATTCATTTAAAGCAAAACTTGTTTTATGGATTTCTCGCCTGAAGATGAAGTCTTTAACACATTTCCCAAATGATGAAAAATCTTTTGAAAAAGAAATATTGAGTAAAAAATAATTTTCACAGATCAAAAGCCTGAATTATAATTAACTGAATAAAACTAAAAAATTGCCGAGAAAATAATTATTTTACTTAATTTTCCTGTTTTTTTAATCCCAAAGTAAGAGTTCCATTCCAGCAGTTCCTGGATATAATTCTAAAAAAGGTAAACATAGGGATATATATGTAAAATGTGTAAAAATCAACGAAAGCATGATTATATAAAATGAATAAATCATCAAATTAATAAAGGTGGGATAGGAATCATATGAAAAATAATTATTCTTCTCCGAAATTTGGAATGGAAAATATGTCGAAAATGTTATTAAAATAAAATAAGCTGATTTTTGCCAGTTTTTTTAACTTCTCACCTGTCGGTTTCACGCTGAAATTTTCGTCCGTTTTCTCCATACCTATTATTAAGTCAAACTATGAACTTGATTTCTTTCATAATAATATAAAAGATTTCTAAAAAATTGCTGTTTCGCAGTAATTTGTTTTGTGCATTATCTTAAATAGGAATTACATATTTCTATATGAATGTTTCTATTATTAAGTCCAAATATAAATTTGACTTGAAATATAAATGGGGCCCGTCTCACTACTGGTAGTCATGAAAGTGCTCTTCGACACAAAAAGGACGGGGACCCCTGCCCTACATCATATAACATTGATTATTCTAAAGTAATATTCTGATTTGCTTGCTATCAACTTCAATTGGTCTATGGAGCATTCTTCAGCAAGAAATCTCCAGCATGAAAATTCACAAACCACTTTTGATACGTTCAATCATTCACAGTGCATAATGTTGACAATGGGTGTAAGAGCTTTTAGTGTTGTTGCATTTCCAAGTTATTGAACCAGATCAAAGTGTGTTGAGTTTTCAGAAGGCAGGAGTACATGTACAGCTAAGAAAAACGGCCATGAATGAAATTATGCGTCGTGAAACCGCAGATGTAACCCAGCTAACACTCACTGGAACAACAATGCAAACACAATGTAGAGAAAAATCAGTCAGAAGATATGTACATTATAAGCTTATCCCTATCCGTCTCTCCTCTGGGCTCTCTGAGGTTGTCTTCCCAAATAAGTAGCGTTCCCTTTTCTTTTTTCCTATCAGTCTTGATTTGGCCTCCCATTGTTCAAGAGCCACAATGAGAAGAACGAGAAGTCTCCAGAAGTATTGTTCCATCCAACACTTTATCTTGTAACACTGTTAACACTGGCAGTAAGGTAGTTAAGGGAGAGTGGTTTGCTCAACTCACCCACTCTCTTCTCCATCAACCATTGTGGCATGCCGGCAATGAAACATTTTTTGTCTATATATCTAGAGACGGGCAAAGAGAAGTGGGTTAAAGAATTTTCATTTTTTCTCCAACAGTGGAGGAAATGGAGTGGAGTACGCCGGTGTACAGCGTATACCTATTTCTCAATTTTCAGGATTTTTGTATGTCTCAAAACGGCTCCGTAATTGGCCATATTTTACAAAATTATCAGCTGCGTGGGTTCACTTGAGCATAACTCCTAGAAACAGCCTTACCGTATAACTAGTTTTCAAAATCCATTTCCATCACTGGTTCCCAATCTCAGCAGACTATTCTTTCACATTCCAAGAGATACACACATAGTTTTTAAAAGCTACGGAGCAACTAGCAGGACATATTTTATCAATAGTGGGTAATGATTTGATGAAGTAGGTTTGCAGTGTAGCAGTGGTTGGTCAGAGCTTGGTTTTTAATTCCATGAATCACCACCTCACAGGGTAATTGATACGATTTAACATAATCTTTGCTGGAATTAATTAGATTTTGCCATTCAATATGAAACATCAACAAGACGTACATATGGAGGGGATAAACAAATTTGCATTGAGATCCAACCACCACCCTTCCCACGTTCATACCTGCCCCCACCCCCATCTCCTCTTATTTGGGTTGTGTTCTTCCTTTTAATGAAACAGAATTTAATCATCAGATCCCAATTTGTTTTTCAGTTTTTTTCTGTTTGTTTTTGTGTTTATAAGACAGTCCATTGAAAGTCCATTGCCTATTCTTCCCTTTCTTTCCATGAGACGCTATCTTCATCCTCCTCTCCAACACACGCACAGCCCAGTGAATTAAAAGGCATGTGTCAGTGTCAGGCATGTGTCATTTGAATGAACCAAATAGAATTACTTTAAATTTTACAATGTAGAAACAGCAATGGTTCCCAAACATTTTCGAATCACGGCACACTTATGGTATAAGGACTTTTTCACAGCGCGCCAAGTCAGAAAATACTGAACAATTGCATTTATGTCCATGCGATTAGGTTAATTAGATAAAAAATAATCATGTAATTTAAATTTAAAAAAATGCTATATATTTGTTTCCTCTTTTAATAATCATAATCACTAGTGGGGTGGGTGAGCCTGTTGTTCACCACACAGTCTCTCAAATATTAGATGTAACTTCCTATCATTCTGACCGAGCATCAGTGCATTGAATTATGATTGCCTAGAATTATTAAATTTTTGAATATCTTGCGGTTCCCCTGGGAGCTAACCGCGGCGCCCCAGGGAGCTAACCGTGGCGCCCCAGGGAGCCGCGGTACACACTTTGGGAATCACTGTATTACAGGAATGTTTATTTTTTAGCCTCTTTATTATTTTTCATAGAAATGTTGAATAGGGAGAAGTTTTCCAGATGTTCAAGGCACTCGAAGTTTGAAATTGTATTTTTTCGAGTGGAAAGGTAAAACAAATAACGCTCGGAAATATAATGATTTATTTTTGTATTTAGTATCAACAGAAATACAACCTTCTAAGAATGCAATGATCTTATATCTTTATATATTATATATAGGTAGATAGGTAGGTAGGCAGATCTATAAGTCTGTAGCCTAATGATGAAAAAAGTATTTATTATGCAAAACAAATACTTATTTTTCAACATAATCTCTTTCCTTGTCAATCCACTTAATTCGGTGATGAATATTAATCACAGAGAGTGAAAAGAAAAAGGAAATGCAACTTTGACTTTTTAGGCTTCCGTACTTTAACATTATGGACGTTAGCTTTTGACGGGGACTAACTAAGGCCCCAACAGTGGAATATTTGGATATTTTTTTAAAGTGACAAACTATGTTGTATATACACTGTAAATACTAAAGCAGAATATACTTGATAAGTACTAAGTTTAGCTTAGTTTGACACCAGGCCACAGTAGTGGGGCACCCAGTGGGGATCAAACTCATTACAGTAATGGTTAGCATTACAGGGTTGTTAACCATTATTACAGTGATTGTGAAACTATGGATTTCATGAAATTACTGAAATGTCCAGGGATTTCAGAAAATCCCTAGGGATTTCATGAAATCACTAGTTTCACAATCACTGTAACATATATATATATGTTTATATTTTTTTTAAATATAGGAAGTTGACAATTTTGGGATTCATCTTCTCTTCGGGTCAAATCCACCATTTTTTCATGTCTTGGTCAACTTATTTTATATTTCTGTTAAGTTTCAAAGAAAACAATCTTACATACATTTCCAAACACTAATGTCTATCCGTGTATATACCCCTACAGCATTTAATAACTGACAGACACAAATGCACACATCTCTACAAATCGAATAATAACAACTGAATTACCAAAGACTACACACAACCCATCCACATGTACAAATGATGTCTATTCCCAGTGACAGACTCAATCATTATGGGTTGCAATAATAACAAATACAATGGATATTCCCTTACCTTGGTAAAAAATGTGGTATACATCAAAAGCACTGTACTTTACTGATTTACAACATATCTGTCTTACCTACACATATGAACTTCGCTATATGGAGTTGGTTCTTTTATAATTAGGCTGCAATTCGTCTAATAGCCTTGTATAATTCCGTGGTGATTCCTTTATATTTTTTTGTATTTTTGTTTTGATTGTTATTTTTTATTTTGTATATGTATATTCTTCCATTTATCGGTATATATATATGTTCCATTGGTTTTGAGGGTTGTATATACATCGTAGTGAACTGTTGCTATCACATGACTTACAAATTCTATGCATACTGTGAACCACTCCATATATGATTAACATATCAACTCCACACACATCCATTATTACATACACACATACTTACACTTTCACACACCCACTCGCGCTCACACACATGCGCACACTTCCCCACACACTCTCTCAATTCACATATGTTCACTCCACACACACTTACAAATTGATACACATAATATACTCACACATACGGACAAAACTAGACTCACACTTCCAAATACGCACACGCATTCACACACGCACGCATAGATACACACACTCACTCATGACATTAATCTCCAAACGACGGAAGTCATCAGCCAGCCTGATAAACCTCACACCGCTGGCTAGACATATATCACCCCCACACACACACACACTCTACACTAACTCGCCCACATAATCACACATACTTGCTTCACACCCCCACTAGCCAAGGGCCCACATAATACAATCAGCCAATAAATGAACACACATACTACCTATAGGCCCTGGATAGGTATATTTAACAGAATTTCACGATGCTAGAATTTAGAATTTTGGTTTCTCTCACTTCCCAAATATGCGTTGACAATGACACCCGTTTAAAACTGCAGTCCGCATCACACAAAAGAATAAATGAAAACATAGAAATTATAATGACCCTTATACCAAAGCAAAAGACTGCTCCATTTCCCCCTAATTTATCACTCATATACTTGTAAAAGCCACAAAATAATAAAAACAAATCATAAGTAAATGATTTTTTAAAAAGTCCAACCACAAGTAAAGTCTTTATGATCGGTCTTGAACTTGTAATATCTGCTTTAGTAACCCTGTGATATGTATAAGTACTTACTAATTTATAATGAAACTATCTGATCTTCCCTTGTGAAAAGTGTACAATTTTTCTTGACTGCAAAATTGTTTAAAAGAATATAATGCAATACACAATATGGGAAATGTTAATCTGTTAATCCAGGTCCTCTTGAAATTTTATTTGAATAAAAAGTTTAATTAATCTATCACAGATAGATAATAGTTACATGCGTGCCTTGCTTTGGAGCAGTGGTTAGTGAGCTAGTCTCATAGATCAGGGGTCGGCAAACTATGACATGCGGGCCAAATCCGGACCATGGTCTTATTTCATCTGGCCCACCGATTTTATTGAATGTGACATTGCATACAACAATTCTTTGTTTTCCTTATCTATCAATAAACAATAACATTCAGTATCGAAAAATAAAGCAAAAGTTTCATTTTTGCAGTGGCCTCAAATGAATCAATGTTTTACAGATAAAAAAAAGGCTAGTATTAACAGATCGTGACCTGCAGTTGTTAGTTTTGATTACAGGAAACGCAAGATCTGAACCAGAATTTGACAATATTTTGTACTACCTCCCAAAAGAAAATTCATAGTTTTCATTTATTGATAGTACATGGAAGTTCATGTAGGTATATACACCTATGATGAGAAACATGAAAGTAATTAAAAAACAAGCTGTTTCCATAGACTTGTATGATCATTGTTTAATTTTTTATTTGCCTCGATCCGTAAGACATAAAAACATTTCTAATCTGGTCCACCCCGCAAAAGCTTTGTAAACCCCTACTACTACAATGAGTTGGATCCTCACTGGATTATCCCCTCTTTGGCCTTGTGCCACTTTAGTAATTACTGTTGGTTTAGTCAAAACAAAGAAACATTTGATAATCTATTATTTCTAATCTTTGACTAGTTTTTCTTTCATCTTATTTCTATTGTTTCCCATCATAATTCCAACTTAGATACTTTACGACTATTCAATAAGTAAGATGAATTGGAAATAAAGAACAAACCTCCGACAAGACCCGAAGTTTCATCCATCCTCCTTGGGAACTCGTCCCCCTATGACAACACCGTTACTAATTTGGCTACAGAGGGTTTACCAATAGACATTGCTGAAATAAGCCATAAGGATTTAAAAAAGCAATTTACGGCGGTTAGAGGTATTGCTTTTTCAAATGGAATAATACCAGTAGTAGCAAAGACATGCATACACGCACCACTTCCTATTTTCCAGCAGGAAAAATGAGGTCAAACAGTTCACAGTAATCTTCTATTATGTTTTATTTTATTTGCTGAAGTATTGTAAACCAGGGCTTCTCAAGGTCGGGGTCGGGACACTCACGGGTGTCACATGAAGATTATTTCATCCGGCGTCTTCGGAAGATCTTTTGCAGTGCAGAAAACCCATGTGTGTGTGCAGTCCGATTACACACATGTTTGTGTGAAATATGTACTGAGCTGGGGGAAAAAGAAAGGGTTGTTGGTTGTAGGAAAGAGGTGGGCGATGATTCCTAACTGCTGGTCAACTGTGTGTCATATTCTTGTTATATCTGGCTGGTCATTATGCAGCCGTTACGCTTTAGGCACATTGGAAAGGTGCACTTCAGAATGTCTCTATTCATACCAAATGCTTTCCAACCTATCGTTATGCGTCGTTTTATTTCTCAGTCATGGTCTTTCTTTAGCTTTATTACATGACCTAGGTAGATATATTCATCGACCTCTTCTAGAATATCACCTTTTATCTTTATGACCTTTTTAGGAAATTTATCGTTGAACATTACTTTTGTCTTTGTTCTGTTCAACTTTAAGCCTACTTTTTTACTTTCCCTATTTAGGTCGGTTAGCATATTTTGTAATTCTTCGGATGCTTCCGATGTCATAGAAATGTCATCTGCAAATCTTAAGTTGCTTAGGTATTCGCCATCTATGTTTATTCCTAATCCCTCCCAAACGGTTTTCCGAAAGATGCTTTCTAGGCTCGTTGCGAATAGTTTAGGTGATATTGTATCCCCCTAGTCTTACTCCTTTTGCTATCTTTATGTAGTCTAATTTTCATATATGTTTTGGATAATCTCTATGTAATTCTCGTTAACGCCTTGTTCGCGCATTGCGTTGAAGACTGCTGCATGTTCTACCGAGTCAAATGCTGTCTCATAATCTACTAAAGACAAACACAATGGTTTATTGTATTCTAGGGTTGTCCCGATTAATTGATTTATTGCGTGTAGGTGGTCTATTGTCGAGTAACCATTTCTGAAACCTGCCTGCTCGCGTGGTTGGTTTTCGTCTAGAGTGCCTGTTAATCTGTTTGTGAATAGTTTATATATGTTATGTAGTAGTGTAATCGGGCGATAATTGCCTAGGTCGTGCTTATCTCCTTTCTTGTGGAGGACGATTACTATTCCTAGACAGAAGTTTTTACAGACTTTTATTTCTCATATACATTGCGTGAATAGCTGTGCTAGTGCTTTGTGCAGGATTTCTTCTGCATCTTCTAGAAGGTCTGTCGTTATGCCGTCCTCGCCTGGGGCTTTACCGAGTTTCATATTTCGTAGTGCAGATATTACTTCTTCTACTGTTATGTCTGGGATATCGCTAGTATCTATAGGTTTAGTAGTTTGTGGTACGTTTGTTTTTAAAGCATATAAGTTGTCATAGTATTCTTCAGTTACTTTAGTTAGTTCTCCTCTGTTTTTGATAATTTTGCCATTTTTATCCTTTAGTGCAAGGACCTGTTGCTTGCCGGTATGATCTGCGGATCCGGCGTGCTTTAAACTCTTCCCCTTTCTGATAGCCTCTACTACTCTCTTAGTGTTTTCCTTTCTTTTTTCGCTTCTCGTTCTCTGTTTGATTAGTTTTAATATTCGTTTAAAGTATTTCCCTGTGTTATTGTTTTCGTGGACCACAGAGAACCCCTGTAGATATATAGAGCCCCACC
>VCCN01002530.1:53997-68791 GCA_006491835.1 Architeuthis dux
TATTTGTCTTTAGAGAGAGATGGTTTTCAGTTGAAGATCAAACGATGAAATTGATGACATCTTGTTTGTTTACTATTATTTGGCAAGGCACATACGTTTGCTACGCTACAGATCTAATACATATCTTGTTGTTAAATTGTTCTACCTATAAAGTCGTGTTGCTATAAGTAACAACCATACTTGGCAACACTGAGACAACGACTATCATTTCTCATGGACATTTGTCACTTGAATAATTCAATATTTTATTTTGTATTTATAAGAAAATGTTATTCAGTTGGTGACTAGAAATACATATTGGATTCAGTATGTCTTACACTTTCGTGTTCTCCTAGAGGCCACGACGTAGCTGGCCTCGTCAAGAAGGCGGGGCCAGCTGTCCCCGCATCCCGAGCGGTTGCGGCGCCCCTGATGATTGCCATTTGTTATTTTCAACATGTCAAAATACTTTTTTAGATATATTATCCAATTCCATTACATTTAGCATTTATTTTTCTCGTCACCTGTACTATTCACGTTCAGTTGTCTGTATGCTAGACATCTAGCCGTTATGATACTTATGGAATTCTGCAGCTGCTGCGTTAGACAGATAGTTTATCCATGGGCAATATGTATTTGTACCCACGCTATTCTTAAAACGAATAATTCCATCTCAGATGTTCAGACATCATTTATCAGCTGCATGTCCTTCCTCAAAGTTGCTACTAACCTTCATACATAAGGTTGTTACATAATATGGTGCGAGTTGCCGAGTGGTTAACAGCACTGACAATGGACTCAGCAATATGTGTTAAACTACGACATATACACTACATTTCGGTTGTTCTTATCACTTATATTGAGTTTTGAATTGTGTCATGGCCAGCATATTGAATGGCGGTCATATTGAATGTTCAATGACGGGCATGTGTTATCCGAATGATAATTCCCAAGAACTATGTATGGGAAAATAAATCCAACTAATTATATCTTCAATATCATTTTTGTATCCATCGCTAATAAGGAAATTGTGTTATGATATGTGTTTCCAGACTGACACCTGGGTGGAAATGTAAGTGAACCCAGTCACCTCAGGAAATAGGTATATTGTCTAAATATTGTCAGTGTCTAAAACAGGATGGGACCGTAGATTGACCCCTTGATTCGCACGACGTAGGTGTTAGAGAAACCTATAAAGCAGACCCAAAGAAGCGGACGGAGCGGACAGAAATCTCGACACTCAAAGAAGACAGACTGACATCAGCGCAAAAGACCGCTGTCGCTGTTGGGGACAGACTGGCGGTTCACCTTATCATCTCTCTTCCACTCTTCGCTCCCCGGCCGACAAAGATGTATGTTGTGTAATAAAAATATGTCCAGATATTTTTATAAGTAAGTCTTCGAGTTTCATTTCTATCCAAGTCCAGGACACCCCACTATACAACAATTGGTCTGGGAACAGTTATCGTTAGCAGCCATTTTGAAATGCCATTTTCTGGTTATATCATCATCGGCATCACCCTACCATTACCTATATCATCACCACCATCATCATCTCCACTAACATGCTCATCATAATCATCATCAACGTCCTCGTCACTACAATCATCACTACCGCCGCCACCATCACCACCAATATCATTACCACGACAACCGATATAATCTGCACCAACCGCATCACCATCATCATCACCACCATCATCCTCACAATTACCATCAGCAGTACCAACACCACCAACATCATAACCGTCATCAATGATAATAACAATGATAATCCTCTATCATTTAACATGGTTAGGAAGCATATATGGGACACTGCTTAGCATTTCAAGTTTATCTCGCAGGCCATTACACTTACACGTAGGTCATAGGAGAGAAAACCAAGATTACATCGACTGTTAATGGTTATACAATGTAAACTGAGTACTTTACTCAAAAAGGAAGAACGGTTGCCATGGGTAGCATATTGAAAATGAATATTCTTTTATCACAGAATACACAATTTGCTCGAGATGTTCAGCTTGGCTGCCCCACTACTCAGTTACTGTGAATGTTGAATAGATATTCCTATTAGTTTTGGACAGTTATTATTATGACTTATTTTGCGTCTTGACTTGTCAGATAGATGGAAGCATCTGGGCGATTACAACATTCCAAATTCGAATTCTGCATCATAGAAATTGTATGATTTGACACCGGGATTATCCATATCAGACTAGTCTTCGCAATTGTATTGCAATTACTGTCATGGCCACCATCTTGAATGTTCAATGACTTGCATGTATTATCAAAATTGCAATTCACAAGGACTATGCATGGTACATCATTCAACTAATTATGTTCTCAATGTCATATTATATCCATTTTGAAAAGGGTGTCATGGGCGCATATTGGAAGTTCATGATGGCTCGATATCAATTCCTTTTTGAATGCCTTTGACTATAAGTGTACAAATGGTATGCAGCCCTTGTAAGTATACTGCTGGACGAAGGCCATTCCCAGCTCATTCTGTGACGAACGTGATTGCACTACATTCTAGTATATCTTACATACACACTTTTGTACCTCTTCTTGTCATCTTGTTCTGATCGTGTCTTAATGCGTTTACTATCCCACGGGCACCAACCGGTTAGCATATTGCTCCATATGTCCCTTCTTCTCCATGTTTGTTAAGTAATAACTTGTACACTATCCTTCACCCTGGTCCTCCGTCTCTGGAGATGGGTTGGGTTTCGAGTGACTTTATACGTTCCCAGGCTTCACACCCGTACGTCATAGCTGGTATTATGTATTGATTATATACTTTACGTTTTAAGCATATTGGCAATTTGCTTTTAGTACGTCTCTGTTTATACCAAATGATTTCCAGCCAATCGTTATGCGCTGTCTTATTTTATTTCCATGGACTGTCTCTAGCTTTATCGCCTGCCTTAGGTAAATGTATTTTTTAAACTTCTTCTACGACTTCGCCTTCTATTTTTATGGGTTTCCTCAGGACGTTATTATTGAACATTACGCTTGTCTTTCCTTTGTTCAACCGTAACCCGTATGTATTTGCTTGCTCGTTTTATATCACTTAACATGTTGTGTAGATCATCTGCAGTTAACGCAATATCATCACAGTACCTAAACTAGTTCAATTTTTCTCCGTATATCTTCACTCCCATGTTTTCCCGGTCTGCTTTTCAAAAGTTGCTTTCAGGGATTGCCGTAAATAGTGTTGGTGATAGTATATTCCTTTGACACATTCCTTGCCCAATCTTCATCTTGTTATTACCTCTATGAGGTCTAATCATTGAAGTGTCATTTTCCTATATATTCTCAATTATCTTTATATAATTATCATGTATACCATGTCCTCGCATTGTGTTGAAGACTGTCATGTGGTCTATTGCATCAAAGGCCGTTCCATACGTACACCAAAGTGGTTTGTAGTAATCGGATGCCTTATGTATTCATTGTTTCTAACGAGTGTTTCATTTACAAATAGATGTATGCCAAGACACAGCATACACATAAACATATTACAGGTTGCATTTACTCTCTACACGTGTTTGTTGATTTCAAACTAATTCAGATAAGGCAGACCACACATGAGAAAACATGTGCAAATGCGTGTGAGAACGCAGACCAATATACACATAATAGTGTAACTTATGCCCGTCGTTGTTGGGTAGAGATTGGTGTAGCCGTGCTGTCGTAGAAAAATGAATCACAGAAACAAATGCACATACACGTGCATCCACACAGAAATACATTATAACGCATCAAATCTATATGTGGCGCAATATCATTGATACGGGTGGGAATATCACGAACTGGTTGCCGTGAAGAAAATATGATGTTTATCACGAAATACAGGTATTTGAAAAAAAAAACAAGAGAGGCGTTTGACATTGAAGGAAAACGTGACTTCTCTGATAGATGAAGACGAAAACAATGACGCAAACTAAGAAAGAAAGAACAAAAATAAACCCACAACAATGAATACGACTCCAGCTCATACGAGGTTAAAATGTAAATCTCATATAATGTAACTGATGAATAGATGAATGTTAACACCAGTGAAAGAGCTGTGACAGCGGATGAATTGACAGCAAGTATATTTACAAATGCCACACTAACGTCAGTATTCTTACCAATATTATTTTGTTGGCGGAAACGTTCGTTCTGTGTTTATTGTCAGGAGGTATTAGAGACGTTTAGAATTAACTAACTTCATTTAAAAGATCGCTTTTGATTGTAACGTAAGAGTTTTGGTGATATTATATAGCAGGATCAGCTGATGGCTTCTACTGATACTATACAAATCATATTAGCGTGCATTCCAGAAAAATTGTCAACATGTGTGTATGTTAGTTTATTGGTTCGAACATTTCCAAATATTATAATGGCCTCGTGATCATCACACATAGAATGAAATATAAAAGCCTCTATTCATTATCAGAATAAAGAAAAACAAACACTTATATTTGAATCTATGAACTAGGAACATTCTGGATTGAAGAACGTTTTTTTGGTGACAGAAGCAACTTTTTTGACTCGGAAATGGTCAAATCACAGACGACAACCAATTTGAAACATAAAAGCCAACCATAATAATGTAACCATAAGGAAAACGAGCAAGATGTTTCCCACAATTCATCAGTATCGTTATTGCTTGAGGTTTCATAACAGTATAATCGGGGAGATTTCGCCTTAGAAAAAGTTACAGTAATTCTTCTTGATATACCGGCTCTCAACAGTATTCCTAGTACCTGTCAGAAAGGACGGGAGTGTGCGTATGGATCGGCTCTTCTGCCTGAGATCAGCGGAGATGTGCGCTCTGTCTGGGATCAAAGCGTCTCTCCCCGTCCCTCGCCCCAGGATTAAAGTGTAGTATCTGTGCGATCTACTGGAAGTTTCGGACAGAAAAACAAAGTAACACACAGAAAAAGGCAAATATAGAATATGTTACTGAATGAGTTTCACACTAGTAGTAACTGCTGGCTTACGCTGGGGATCATGTGACAGCAAGTCTGCTCAATACTGCTTCACTGTACTTAGAATGCTAGCTGTTTCCAGTAGTGGTATTGTCTTGTCTTTTTCCTCAGATATCCAGTTCCAGCAGACTTCTCCTTAGTATCCTACCAGGGGCTCCAACTACGATTAACACTACCGCCACCATCTCTTCATCTGGCGAGGTTACTATATTACTAGATTAATTATCTTTTCGTTTTGTTTTAATCTTAATATGTGGTCTGCTGGAACAGCGAAATGCACTACTTGAAACGTTTCTTCTCCTTGTTTCACAATGATTAGATCTGGTCTTCCGACATAGATTTGGAGATCCACGTGAATCTAAAATGCCAATAGGATGTTGTGTTTTTCATTCGTTACGAAATACGCCGGTCTGTGCATATACCATTGGTTTGTTTGACCGAATCATAGTCATGAAAAACTTGACGGACCTGTAAGAAAAGAGAGTGTAAAAAGAAAGGTAGTTTGATAAGACGGTACTGGTGGCGAGACGAGATTTAAGTAGATAGATAAGAGAGTTTGAAGAGAGAAGGGAGAAGCAATGTAGTTCAATAAAAGGGTAGTACGGGAGAGGGGTGAAAGCTGTTAATGATACTATGAAATACACGGCACGTATCATATATATATATATATATATATAATTATCCTTAGTAATACCATATGTGTTCTCAACACCATTAATTTACAAATAATTTTAACACAATTAATACTATTAATACAAATAATACAACTATTAACACATATGTTAGGGGTTACAGACAATATAGAGGGACACACTACAGTAGAGGCATTAAGACAGCCTCTTGCTGACCAAGGGAAACAAACTCTGAAAATAAACTGGTTATCAGAGAAAGAGCTGCCGTAAATACACTAGATTATAGAACGTGGCTTACCCGCAGAGGATTCCCGACCCCCATACACACAACTAACATAATACACGACGAAGTAGAAATACATTTAAACAAAAACCTTGACTGAAACAAAGGTCAAAGATGAGACGATGACGTCGACATCCTAAGCGAAGAAGAACATGCCATGGTACGAACCGTAGAAGAACCAATGCAAGAGAAGAAACCACTGATATCCCTTAAGAGCAAAGATTGGAAAAAGGTAAATGATTCAACTGAACATGTCAATCGGCTTTTACAGCATACAGAAGTCAACAACCTAATCTACGCTGGTGCAACAATGGTAACATATATGTTTACGATACCAGAAGGAATCCTGCACCAACAGAACAAAAGAACTTGCCGGGTAATGGTATTAGAGAAACAAATATCCCTCCTACAGAAAGACAGAAGAGTACTGAAATACCACATCGCACATGAACAGACCTCAGGCAGGACATGGGGACACATACAAGATAAAACAATCATGGATACCCGCTGCAGTGCAGGAAATACACCCAAAAGACTGGGCAAATAAACAAGTTTAAGATATTATATACAAAGGAGTTCCCATTACACACAGTGCATCACTTTACAAAACAACGACACGTTTACTAAGACTTGAATGGAGAAAGAAGACAGGGTATAAAACCAGACGCCAATAATTTCTGGAATGACATAAAAACCCAAGTAGAGGTCTCAAATCAGCGTCTGACTGATCGAGCGAAACGGATTCTGAAAATAAACTGGCTGTCAGAGATACAGGAAATCCCCCATACAACTAACATAATTGCCAGCGAAGTAGAAACAGAGAGCCTACTAAACAACTCCACTTTGTATATTTACGTCTACTAAGTTTCCTCCTGCGGCTGTCAAGTCTATTTTCCAGTGTTAATCCTGAACACCCTCCCTTCCTTACTTTTTTCAGGATCATCTCTCCAATATAGAGCAAGTCATTCGCTCCTTTGGATCCTTTTCTGTATCATCTCTGTTCTTTTGGTAGGACACATTTTCTTTCCATGGAAAGAGATACTCTCTCTGGTATATGACCAGTCAGAATTTTCCACATTAGTGGTACGCACGTGATTGGTCTATAGTTGATTGATTGATTACCTTTTTCAGTGTCCTTTTAGATTAGGGTTGGCCTTTCTCTGGTCATCCATTCTGGAAACTCCCCTTTATCTAGGCAGCTTCGAACTTGGTCATGTAGTCATGTAGTGTGGTGAATTCCTTGAACCAATATCGGTGGATCCCATCAGGTCCTGGTGCTTTCCAGTTGGCTATTTTTCAGTGCGTTTGTATTCAATACTATTCTTCTCCTTCCTCTATGCATTGTTGTTTTTTTAATAGTATTTAACTGTCGGCGATTCGTTGTCTCTTGTGGCATTCCCATATATCACTGTATATGTGCGTTGTGACTGTGGCGTTTGGTTTTATGTTCTGTCTCCTTCCTCCATGCAGGTCTTGCTAATATTTTCTTTCGTTGTTTTGGAAAGTGTCGTTCTGTGTGTATTGGGGACTCCGTTCTCTATATCCCTTTAGTCTCGCGTCTTTGGTGCATTTCTTCCTATGCACCGGGAACCCCGTTTTGTCTTATCTTGTGTGTGCCATGTGCGATGTGTTTTTCAGTACTCCTTCGTATTTCTGTAGATGAGAGATCTAATTTTCTAATCTCATTTCCCAGACAGGTCTGAGTTGTTCGGTGTTCGTCTTGTATTGTGAATTTCTACCAACATATATGAGGCCGTTGAGCTCCGTTGTGTTGTTTTTTGCGAGGTATTATTATTATTCAGCATATTCATCTGTTTTTTGATTTGTGGTGATGTAAGGTCTCACCAAACCCTGGTGGGTTAGTTAAAACGGATTTCCCTCAGGCAAACATAGAGCTCCACAGCCCTCAGCATCCACAATATGCAATATTGATGAGGTAAGAAATGGGTGTGCGCGGCGCTGTAATGGATAACAGCAGGAGGATTGTGCATCCCACATATTACTCGCGGACCTACATCATTAAGATTGCAATATATAACTACGTTTCCTTTCCAGCAATAAGCATATGTACGCGTTACAGCTTTGTAACAATAGGTAAACATTAGACGCGAAGTAAAAACGAAAATGAAAGAGAGACGAATACATTTGAGTACTTGCCAGGGTAGATTCTTCTCTTGTATGGTTGATAACATCATGTGTCCCTATTCAAGCACTGACACACAAATTGTCCCCTCTAATATACCTGTACTTGATACAACATTGAAAAAGAATAAGAAATAAGATAGAACGTTGTGGTAGTTAACAGGGTCATTCCACACGAATGGTCGGCTCGCAGATACTCGTTTATTCCATTTGTCTGTTTATATACTGTGTCACTCTGTTGTAAAGGCATGTTCTTGAGTAATTCATGCACAACCGCATGGGGAGGGATGGAACAAGGTTGGGTTGTGTCAGTCTCTGGTGAAAGTCTAGTTTACTTTTAACTCTTTTCCCCCATATGTATTCTAAGGGTATTCCACCTGATGTTTCCACTACCCAAATATTAAGCGGGTATTTACTGAGTAAAATGTGTTATTGAACAAAGAAGCAGTTGTTAATATCGCCACCGTCAACGATTCATTGATTCTTCCTATATATGTAAATCCGCAAATTGCTTTTTCAGTGTCATTGGTCTGTGCTTATCACCCCTAATTTCAAGTTTTAACTTAGTAGAAGTAAACAGCGAAGATGATTCTTCATCCCCTCTATGTCCTGCTACCTCCTCTTATAGTAGTGGACACTAACCTCTCTGCAATATGTACCGCCCTTCTACAATGTACGGCTTAGTATAAACAGAATATTGTATCTTACTATTACCAGTCGAAACCGAATTTACATCTCACATTACTTGCACGAACAAGTTAATTCAATTGTTCTTTCAGGGGCATATTAATTATTTGCTGACAAACACAATAGGATGGAATTTACACAGTATATTCAGTCTTACTCTGGAATGTATATGTTTCTTCTTCTACTTTTCTTTTTCTTAGTAGTAGTAGTTCTATACATTATTATTATTATTATTATTAGTAGTAGTAGTAGTAGTAGTAGTAGTAGTAGTAGTAGTAGTAGTAGTAGTAGTAGTAGTGGTAGCAGCAGCAGCAGTGTGGTAGTAGTAGCAGCAATAGTAGTATTCAAATATAAAAACATGATGGAAAATAAGAGTTGAACGGGATCTTTTTAAAAGTCAGTGTTGGTTTTCAACTGAACTTCTCTACGCAGTAGGTTAATATATGCGACCGTTTCATCCTGAAAGGGTAACCTTCCTCTCCGTATATATAAATACGCATTTTGTTTCCCGTCAATGTGTCATATTCAACTGCACACTTATTCGTGAGTTATGGTCAGTGTGTATCCTTGCGTGTATGCGTCTATTAATATATCCATTATATTCGATATCCCTAGTAAATACTGGCATTATACATGATTGATTACATTTTTAGGTTGTTCATTTCCCGGTTAGTTAGTTGTTATTTATGGAAATTATTTTAGATATATGATGCAGATATCGTATGCCTAGTTTTATTTTACCATGCTTTGAACACAGCTGGCCAACCACACAAATACATGGACGTGTTCACACACACACATACAGGCAGACACAGACGCAGACACGCACACACATACACGCACCTGATGTATTTGTTTTTGGCTGCCATCATGAGGGAATGTGTTTGTCTCTTCAGGTTGTATGTGTCCATCATCACATACAGTATCTATGTATCATCTGTGTCATGTCCATTGATTTGAGTCCATCCTTTGTCCACCCAAGTAATGTATCTTACTACCGATACTGCCCACATGTCCATTCCTTTTATCAAAGTTATGCTATTTAGTTTATTATCCAATTATTTTCTTTTTTTCCTAAGATGTGTGTGTGTTGCACAACAGTCGTTACTATTGGATAACATGCGGCATGCAATTCAGCGGATGCACGACTTGTACAGAAGAAGAATAGACACACGCCGTGTTTGAAAACACGGACTCAAAACTGTTTTCATTTCGTCGTCATTTCTAGTCCCGAGAAACAGACATGGAGATAGCAATTTCAACACACGTAGTAACAAAGCACGCGGGCAATTTGTTTGCGGAATAATTGAAAGAGAGGGAACAGTGTACTGAGGATATCTGTTAGTCACGGGTAATTAACTTCACGCGGCACGGGGCAACTTCCCCTGACTGACTGTCCACTCGTTCTGTCTGTCTGTCTCTCTGTCTCTCTCTGAAACACTGCCTGACAACCAAAGTGTTCCTTATTTGTAAGCCTCGTGTGGATCTTAGTCCCGCCCCCGTTTGACACATACACCCCTTTTTGCTATCTCCATAAATATTCCTCCTAGTAATTAATCACACAGACATCTCGTTTTCCCGTCGAATATTTTTTCGACAATCTCTGTAATGTGGTTTCCACGCGGCATGGGGTCGTTGTCTTAAGTGTTAAGTTAATCAAACCAAAACTGCGGCTTTTAACTTAATCAAATTAAAACTGCGGACTTTAATTAGAAACAATTACGGATCCCACTGACTATTACGTAACATGTGTTGTCCGGTATGTCGGTTCCTTCAGTCGATATAAGCCTTAACCATAACCATTAATGGGCATTATTATTATTATTATTATTATTATTATTATTATTATTATTATTATTATTATTATTACACATTCGGAAGAATGTATAGTCGAAAACGGACAAATTATCTAAAATTCACATTGGGTTCGCTTCATGATTTCACATCCACGTCACTGAAAATATTTCACAGAGATAAGGTGGATCGTGAATGGAAATCACCATCAGATGGAACTCATCTTTCACATACTTCCTGAATATCTGGAGTCTATAATACAATTATTCATTTCATTCGGAGTTTCATATTTTTATATTTTAATACATTTGGTGACGTATATCTTCTGAAAAACATCGACGACAACCCCTCTCTCTTTATCTATCTATCTATCTCGTTCTCTGTATCTGTCTCCACACACACACTCTCACACACACACGCACGCACACACACATATATATATATAAAGAGAGAGAGAGAGAGAGAGAGAGAGAGAGAGAGAGAGAGGGAGAGAGAGAGAGAGAGAGCTAGGTGTCTAATCACGGAAGGCTAGTTCGTGAGGTAGTGCATGATATTCTCGGTCACGTTACGTTACCACAGGTGGACCCAACATGGCTGACGTCACTTCTGTAAAAAGATGGAAGCCAGGCAAACACGTACGACCACCCGCCTTCTTACTCACCAGAGATCGGGGCACTACCACCGACAGGTTAGTCCAATCGTGTCAGGTCTTCCCTTCCCTCTCTCTCTCTCTCTCTCTTTCTCTCTCTTTCTCGCTCTATCTCCCTCTCTCCATCGAACATTCTGAGAAGCATGTGAGTTAACTGACATTAAACCATTTTCATTCAAATTGTATCAATATACTTTTACATACCATTACTATGTTCGTGGTTTCTGTTGGATCCCCGATCAGGAACTACTACAACCGGTGTATGTAAAGACAATAGCGAGCATCGGGGAGAATTGAAGCATAGGTTTAAGAGTTGGATTTGATCTTTTGCCAGCCGTGAGAGTTGTAGTAGCTTAGTCAATAAATCAGTGCTGGCGGGCAGCTTCCCAAAGTAAAAGAGCGTCTGAATACAGTCTCGCCTAGAGTGTACTCTTTATATCTCTCCGACCTGCGCTGTTTACTCCCTGGCATAGACTGACGGTCTGAGTAAGTTGCGATAAAACACAAACTAAAATGATTAAGTTGAACGAAAGTACTAATCAAAGCATTAATAACTATTCTTAATGCATCTTTCAAACTGTGTGAACCGCTTGAGAAGACTGAACTACGCCTTTACTCAGAGAGCCATTGTTGTTGTCCAATGTCGATGCATTAATTGTTATTTCCGATCAAGGTCAAAGTTGAAAGTGTAGTAACTTAATTACGTTGAACTCGCTTCGATCTCATGTAATTAGATTCAAGTATCCAGCGCAGAAGTTTACTATTCCTGTGAATGAAGTCATCAGTAACTACAATGAAACACAATACATGAACGAGGGAAAGAAAGACATCACGAAAACATCTTTAAAGATCAAAATAGAGAACGCTATATAGGAAATGTATCATCAATGTTGCAACAATATGGTACGGTTACCAGCAGGGGGACGGAATCGGCGGACCGATTTCGAGTTTGGGCCGAGACAGTTTACGTTCACTAATGTCCTTGGGGAACGCATACATCCACCCCCTATAGGGGAATAGCCGGGCAGTTTACCATTCATGTAAGGCAGTCAATCTAAGAGAAGTTTTGACAGTAGAAAAAGGGAAACCTACATTCTGGTAGGTGGATGAGGAGGATTGTAAGTGGGGTTATCAACTCCAACCCGTAAAACCCAGTTTCTACTGAGGCCGCTTAGAGTGGTTGCGTCCCTATGCTACAGAAATGGAGCAATGATTACTATGCAAGTCAATCAGGCAATAACTAACGGGGAGAGTCATTCTCATTGGGTGCTCCACAGTTATATTTAGTACATAAGAGAGCACCTGCCTACTGTGAAACTATTATAAGCGGACACATCACTAAAAGCAATTCACTAGTGTAGTGAATTCGATCCTCACTGTTCCTACTACTGTTGCCTTGTTGCAGTCTAACTTACATGTGTTCGACCGTATCCACAGTGTTTACTGCAGTCTTAGTTATTCCGGTCAACCACAGAAATAATCCATGTCTAGTAAATAGTGCCAATGATATGTTTTCGAAGGATAGATCGGGGTCTAGGGAGGACCTTATAAATCATGGGGTTGACCCTGGAATATTTTCCAGTCACCTCCCCGGCATCTTAACCATTTCTAACTTGTATTCAGTTGTTAGCAGAGGTGTGCGCTCTCTGAGTGCTTTCTAGTCTGTTGTCGTATCTCTGCTTGGTTTGAATGAACTCGCAATTAATTTGAAATTTAATTGAAACGGCAATTGTTTGGCGCAGTCGTCTTTTAAGTTTAGCCAAAAGTGTTTCAAATGCGGCTCTAAACTGATCTTCGTAGCGACATGCATCGGGGAAACAAGATCACATAATGACCGAGTCAGAAGAGAGTATAGTGCGAATTACGATTCCAATACGGTTTCCGGCTTTGAATTTGGTTATGTCTATTGATTAGACGTTTATTTTTGTGGCTCAAGAATCAAAGAGTGATCATACCACAAGGTAAATCAATTCCACGTATCTGAGAATTGGCTCTATCCGACACATACTGCACTATACTGGAGATAATACACAAATATATTTCCTCAAATCAATACTGATTCAGACATTAACCCGATGTCCAGTGGATTCGTTTTCTATGATCGGTCCAGTATCCATGTCTTATACGATATCTCCTCTTTCTTCATTTTGGGATGTTTATATCGTTTGCTGTGGTCATCAGAAGATACATTAAGAGCGTTCAACCATCATCTTATGAAAGAAATAACACGGATAAGCGAAATAAGCGACAGCTTGTTTCACGTTTAATACGATTTTCAAATTGAATTGGCTGTTAACACAGCTGGGAGTTTTTATCATCTCCGTTCTCTCCTGTAGTTTTCTTTTATTTTGGTGTGACCGCTTCTTCGTTCTCGTTCAACGTCTTAAACAATAAAACCATTCACACTGGTTCAAGTAAAGCAGGGGATGAGTGGGTGAAAATAACTCCTATGTGTTTATATTGTAAACTTTCAATTACTACCACATTCCATATACTATATACATTTAAAATACTGTATGTCTAAATATTCCTATAGCTTGGGATTTAGAATGTTAATGTTTGATAAATTTACATTGCCTGTAGTTTGTACTTGGCTAAGATCGTCCGTAAATATTTATTGTAACATCGACTAAGAATTCGCTCAGTTATTTACTTAATTATGTCTTAATTTGAACATTTCAAGGGGTGTAAAGCTTTATTTCGCTTTATTCTGGCGCATATTATACCTATATTCCGAGCATAATTGTTATTTACGTTGTATTGCTGTTATCCTATTTCTCTATTCGTTCCCTCGTATTACACAATATGTAATATTTAACTCGGTGTTGAGGTAGTATGTCAATTTACGTTTCAAACTGTCTTTATGTCTGCAACGCGACATGATTTCATCTCTCTGGTTAAGTAAATTCGTCGCATCTCTGAATCTTAAAATCCTATACTTTTCCTCTAGGCAGATTAGACATTTTAACCGAATGTTTGTAGGTGGGGCTGTTCTAGTGAGTATTTTCCAACTAATTCCACTTTTCCTTTAATTTCCAGACATATTTCGACAAGGTGGCGCTACACTTATACTTAATGTGTTTTAAACTCATGGTATGGTTATACAAGCTATTCTTCCACTTCGATTTTAAGGAACCTAAATAATATTTCACTATATTGGGTTTTTCTTTCTCTTTATATATTACATTATTGTTCAGACATTGTTTCTTTACGGGACATTTTTCACGGGGTTTACAGTGCAGTTAAGTTGTTTTTTACTAGTATCGGTGTTTAATAGTTTTCTGTTGTGGGTGCTAATTATTTTGACCACAGTGTTAGTGCAGCTGTAGCTAATTCTTATAGTGTTTCGATTAACTATTTTGTTAAGTGGGTTATTTGGGGGGAAGTGTTTGTCGATTAGTCCTAAGAGAATTTTATCATTATTACAATTAACTGTTTTACAATATGGCGGATTGAAACAAATACACTTTCTTTATCCATTTTTTTTTTATGGGGGCTCCTGTACGAGTTTCAATGTAGTTTTGAAGCCAGCCATAATGAATGCCTTGTTGTATATACTTTTTTTTATTTCGTTGAACACTTCGGTATTGGAGGAGTTGCTAGTTATTCTTTAGTTTATAGATCTAGGTATTTGTTTTATTATATT
>VCCN01002530.1:93992-107172 GCA_006491835.1 Architeuthis dux
ATATATCCATGTATGCACATCCAGCAAAAAAGGACAGCCTACAGAAAACAGATATTATCTCAGCTTAGATTAACCTAGATTAACCACAACGTCACGGTTGGATTCTCACGTTTATTCCGTTAATCCCCAGGGAATGCTAACATCCATAAGTTTAATACAAGGAAACTTAAAGAAGATAAAACAGATTAAACAGATTGTGTATTGTTTTCATCCCCGACTAGAAGGTTATGTGCTTATTGATTTTGACAGAAATTTAATTTTGAAGAATCAACACATTTCAACCCTTCTCTCCCGAACATTCAGTCATGTATTGTTTTTGATTGAGTTTCAGATCATTGTCAGGTTTAGCTTTGGCCGATGATTGATTGATTTGTTTAGCGGCATATCAACCCTTGATAGGTCATTTAATGCCGGAATCAGTTTATAATCCCCAACATAGTGTCTTGCGACTTTGGTAAACGTTTATTTGTTCTTTTTAATTAGTCTTGCGACTTTGATAAACGGTTATTTGTTTTAATTATAGTCTTGCGAAATGGTAAACTTTTTTTTAAAATTAGAGTCTTGCGACTTTGGTAAACGGTTATCTTTTTAAATTAGAGTATTGCGATTTTGATGGCACCTGTTTGGGGTGTATTACCCTCTGCAGGGCATCCAGTCAGCGTATTCTAGCCCCCAGTCGACAGGGCCTTGGCCGATGAAGAAGCCAATGTTGTCAACAGTCTGAAATATGAAAGACATAGCAATACAGAATGTTGGGGCTTTCTTGGTTTGTTCCAACCAGACCGAAATGTGTATATCCCGAGGGTTTAGGGGTTATGGTTATGGTTAGGGGTTGGGGTTAGGATTAATAATAGTGTTTTCGTTTGCGTGGTGGGGACTAACAAAAAGCAACAGCATGCTGGGTCTCTTTCAGCGAGAAAAACAAATCGAAATTAATTTATTTTAGTGCCCTGTACTTTAAGAGTATGGCCATTAGCTCTTGGTGGGGACTAACCAAAAAGACCACCGGATGTCTGATGAATTATATTTATATATTTGCTACAATATCGAGATGCGTCATCAACAGTTAACTAATAACCATATTTGAATGCTGCAAACATGGATACAGTTTTCATGAAGGACACCCTCTGTCAAAAGGTGCGACCCATTTTTTACAGTTATCACACCATGGGTGGTAGTGTAACGAAATACACCCATATCATGTTACCGGTATCCGTTAGGAGCTGACCAGATTTGAAATATGTGTTAAACTGCGTACGTGACCAACTGGACGGATCGGGTTACCGGAAACCGTTGAAGATTTGAAAATAGGAGGTATCGTATGACTAGTAGCAGATATAAGGGGATATATTGAAGCGGTTAGCAAGCAGTTGGTGTCGAGACCTGAAGCAGTTAGCAGCGCCCCTGCCGGCCAGCGCTGAAGGGAGTGGAATGAGAGCCGGTTAGACGCACAGTTACCAGTTGGAGATTTGAATCCGGAGCGACAGGTCAGCGACGAAAGGGCTTCTCCCACCCGACATGGTGGAAGAGGCAGAAACCCTTGATTTTCGTAGTAATAACACTGAAAAGTGACCAACTCAGTATAGAAAACGAAATGCAACAAAATGTCCGTACCTCGTACCCAGAAATTAACCTGCATATGCGGAAATAAAACCCCAGATTTCAAATCGAAGATCCGTGAATTTTGTCGCCTTTTCTCTCCACACACGTGGGAGAGTTTTTGTCCGAAATGAATTTCCCTCCATAGAAGGATCGGCTCCCCTCAGCAGACCCGGACAGAGAATAATCATCATCATCATCATCATCGCAGCCCACAGCCCCGAAAGAAATCATCGTATCTCTCTTTCTCTGAATCTATCGCTCTTCTCCTCTCTCTCTCAACATCTCTTTCTCTCTCGGCGACCAGAAGAAGAAGTAAAACCGCCGTTATACTATAGAAGTTTGCGATATGACAGAGTGTGGGAATGTGTATATATATCTTTTCCAAATTACATTGCTAAATGAGTATAAACAGCCTAGTTGAAATTGGAACGTGGTCTGTTGATTTAACGCAAATAACCGTTACGCTCCTTCAGTGAGAGAGGAGAGAGAGGGAGAGAGCGACACACACACACATATATATATATATATATGAGAGAGAGAGAGAGAGAGAGAGAGAGAGAGAGAGAGAGAGTGTGTGTGTGTGGGGGGGGGTGCTGTTCCTATCCCGATATCTCTATGGAGTGAAAGCGAAACCTTTGTTTTTCTCTACCTGCCTTCCTTGTTGATTGAGATTTCAACCGGGATCACCAGTTTTGATTTTAATCGCATTAATTACACATAATCGGTATGGTCTGTCTCTCTCGTTTTCTTTTCTGTTCCGTTCTCGCTCGATCTGTACACGTTTTCTATGTTGCCCTCTCCCCCCCTCGCTATCTCTCCCCCCTCTCTTTCCATATCTATGCCTTTACTTTGCTCTCTCTCTTTTTTCTTCTTCATGTTCTGTTTCCCTATATGTTTCTCTTTTTATTTGTTTTACTTTCTCTTTTTCTCTGTCTTTTGCTTTCTATTTCTATGTCTCTCCTTGAGTAATGAACAACATCCTTCTCCTTGATGTCTTTTTTTCTTCTTTTAACATTTCCAGAAAACCTTCCAGATAGGAAACATTTGCTGATATGTTGTGTGAATTATATACCAGCATAACATGACGTAGGTAGTAAGTGGTGTTACATTGTTGTCGACGCTGAAGTCACTTCGGCACAGATTTCTTTATTCACACTATTATTATTTTATTGGTAGGACTAATTGCTGTATAAAGTGCATCCCCCTCTATCATTACGCCCCTCTCTATCTCTTTCCCCTAACCATGACCGATAGACATACAATTTAATTCCCTATCCATTTTCGCCTCAAAGTTCTCCTCCATCTAATACCCATCACGTCTGACAATCTCTCCCATATCCGTTGCACGACTAAATGGACTCCATAACTTAATTCTTATTTTTATTCTGCCTGTCTGAAAATACATACAATGTGGAATATGAAAAGGTAGGCCGTGTACTTATGTGTAATGTCTGAAGCATCCGACATCACATATAGGTCTGGTTAGTCACTCAGAGGAAACTGTCACGTGACCAACGTGTTTTTGTCGTGTTGGGTGTGATCAATAAAATAAAACTGTAGAAAATGGTGATCGATGGATAAGTTACTTCGCTCAACTTATGTTGGGCAGTGATCATAAGAAAATCTGAATTTTAAAAAACAACAACCTTGAATGCTGCTGGTTACGGGAAAAAGGATCATTTTAGTATAAGCTTACTTTGCAAATAGGTACAAATTGAATCCCCCACTATATTTCAAATCACAAAGCCCTGTTTTCCTAGACATAACAAGGAGTACATGTTTAAATCTCCAGCCCTCTAACTCCATTGTGCTGCATATACTCGCGATTCATAGATAGCCAACAAGCCAGCCAGACGTACCAACTTGAAAACTGAAGAAACATATCATGCTAGTTTTGGTGATATTTTTGATTGCCGGTTTCTAATATTAAGCTCAGTTCATTGAAGTTTGGTTTCTTGTGTTTTTCCTCACTGTCCAAAACGTTGGAGCGTGACACGCGGCCATCCAAATCTTGCTATGACATAGGCGCATACCCCAAAACTTTGTAACGCAATACGGAGCCCATTCCAACCCTTACTGCGCAGCATAGGCCCATAGCAACTCTGCCATCCGCAAAAAGCCACACTAGACTGTACAACCGTGTTCATTGTCAATAACAAGTTTACCGCGTCGCATCCACTTAATAGAGGTCATTCTGCAAGAGTTTGCACTTGCGTTCAAATCAAAAAAGTCAATTTAGACTTGGAACTATATGCCTTTCTCTCTCTTCAAACAGCCAAGTGAAAAACTGTACATTAAAACTTACAGACAACTAAAAACCGCTGATCAATATCCAGAGTTCTCTCCATATATGTTCCACTGTGTTCATGACCGTGTGCTTTCTATCGATCACAAAGATATTTCATTTCGGAGAATTTTAAAATTTATTAACATTAATTTCTGTCTTAATATATATTTGCTTACGCGGGAATTACATCAAGTATTTCCATCCATGTAAAAAATACTATCACGAATATGTTTACATTTTTTTCCCACACCAATAAACCCCGTTGAATAGTTTTAATTTGTTCTTGAGATGTACCACCCCTTCCCCATGATGTGTCTCACTACTCGACCTATAGTTGTTTATTGCGGCTACTTAACCTAGTGGATACAGAAGGCGGGAAATTAGTGTCTATGTACAGGAACTACATCATAGTATTTCCCTGCATAAGGACTTAATAAGGCCTCAGAATACACTGGCTATGTACCATCAGATCGGAGTTTTACACCATCAAATGGTGACCCTTTTACGGATGATATCATAACAGCTTAATTATCCGCTACACATTCGATCAACGTGCTATCAATATTTTAATTGTTTACCTACCAGAAGACTTCACAAATTAATCAAATATCGTCGACGCAGAAAATATCATTGATTTATCCCAACTATACACAGTACAAGCCAACATAACTAGGGAGCAGGCATTAATTCATCAACAGCAGTTAGTAAGAGGATATGGAATTAATTACAGCTATACATACGTTTAACCTCCACCAACTGTTTTGTGAAATAGGACGTTATGCGTAAAGAACACCACATTACGTATGTACTTATCACATCTATATTGGATCATTGTACATTCCCTGTATTGGTTCAATAGCTGAGGAGCTATACACATATGGTACTGTTATAGGGTAAACCTTGTATTCTTATTTAGGGACAGTTTACATTTAAATAATGATGGAAAGTGCAATACATTACATATGCAAGCCTGTATCATTAGCGGTTATACTGACTATCTATCTATACGGACTGTAACATAATGCACATGGCTGCGCAATCGCTGTATTCACATACTCATATGTGTTGTTCGCTATTATGTTGCGCCCGCTATATCTCATTCTCCGATCGGGAGTTTTGAACTCCATTATAGATGGACGCATCAGTGGACGGACGTTTTCCGGAAGGACGTTAACTGACGCATGGTTGTATATTTTAAATGTGATTGACGCCGCCTTATTTCGATAAGAACAGCCGTTTGATAACATTATCTGTTATTATGATAAACGGCTCCCTCTGTAATTACTAATTGTTAAATAGTTTGTTCAATCAAAACTGGTTAGAGTTGGGAAATGCATCCGGGCGTACTTAAGTATTAACATGAGTTGAAAGCCGATATTGTAAATTCAGAGGCTTTATTCTATGAAAATACTTCATAAAGATAGAAAGACAGTGAATATATATGAAGACGGAAGAGGTGATAATGTTTATGGCCCGTGTTTGTAAGAAGGCACCGACATGTCGAATGTCAGCACTCAAGGTTTATCACCATTCAACGCTGTGATGGAATTACTATCTAGCCTTTGGCCAGTGCCAAGTAGTAGTGGGAAATGTGGGTTTACAGTAATGTAGAAGCAATACTGAGAATCTTCTGTTCATCTTGATTTGAGGAGATGACCTTCTTGTGTCTGACCTGACACTCTTGACGTTCAAGCAGAAATTGCAAAGTCACTTTTGACCGATCACCGTGACCCAGTGGTATAGTACTCGCTTCCGATACGTTAGGCTGTGGTTCAATTCACCGATGAATTAACTCAATGACTTTGGAAATGCCTTTCCGATAAGCACAGAAACGAGGGTTGAAGAAAATCTCCCCGATGCTAAGGGGTTACGGCCAAATCACAATGGATTACCGAGGTTAAGCAACATCGAGCCTGGTCAGTACCTAGATGGGTGATCATTTGGGAAAGCCGTGTGATGTAAGCATAGATAAGTTACGACATGTTTGGCAAACCGGAAGTGGGTCTTACTAACAACTACATGTGTGTAGCTAACCTGGCACACCATCGATAGGCGTATAAGCTGAACTTAGCTGCTTCTATAAATTAGATAATACATATTTTCTTTTCCGTGTTCGCAATTACCAGATCGGCTCTTCTGTCTGGTGTATTTTACTATTCTTCTGATTTTCTAACCTAACTCTTGTTTGCACAGTTCCAAGTGTATTGCGATTCCCACTCATACGTTCCTTTTTGAACCAGCTCACTGCATTCACTCATGCTCTTTTTGCGACCACACACGTCAAATCTTACGAAATACATAAAGTAGAAGATCTACACTCTCACACGAATCAAATACAGTATGGTTTGACAGAAATTCCTATAAATACAACGCGTCCAAACCAACTTCCAGAAAGGGGGTGGCCTTTCTCTTTCAAGTCAATCTCCCTCAGTGCACACACTAATTAGTATCATTTCTCGAGACTCGAACACCTGCTATTTAAGCAACACATAAACGGAGCTAAATGCATTCTTTTAAAATAAGGCATAGTTAAAGCTAGCTGAAATAATACTAATACTAACATAGTGTGTTCCCCAGTCTGATATAAACATACAGTAAACACTCCATTTAACTAAACATGGTATAGCGGATGTTGGTTCAATGGGTGTCTTTCCTAAATATGCTATTTTATTTCTGTGTATTAGTCATTAATATAATAGTGTAAACTACCTTTCATCTTGTATACTAACCAACTGTGCTTAATAAAATGTTATAGTATACCGTTTTTATATGTTGCACTAAACCCGCAAACATATCCCTCGTTCATATACTCTTGCCATGTATTAGATGGGATATTGTCAAATGTAGGGACCCCGTAGCTCAATCGGTAGAAGCAGCTGCCTCAGTAAAAGAGACATTCCCGAGACAAACGGATGCGGTTTCACGTCTCGTATAAAGACGGTATGAGTAGTTGCGATGAAAAGAAACTAACATTAAGATGAAACTGATGGTTCACAATGCTTCACCAAATAACATATAAATCAATATAATATTACTACTATTAGTATGTCTAGTGTACATATGAACGATAACATCAAATATGGCTCCAAGCAATCTGGAGAAAATACAAACGGAGTTCATTTATTTGATTTGAACTTCTGTCAAGCCCAGCTGAAGGGTTCTCGGAGCCAAATGGCTAAGGTCATCCAATCGCCTCCCTATGTTGTTTTGTCCGTAGAAAAGAAAAGAACAGTCTCACGCCCTGCATTGGAATTCTATAAGATTCATTTATCATATGCATCATAATCATAATGATTATTAGAAAAAAAGAGCATGGCAGTTCTAAATGTAACGAAAGTATCGCGATCAAAAATCCGACAAATCTTGATGGCGATTTGTCAATCTTTTGAAATTGGATAGCTGGGCAGTTATCATGCGCGCCCATCATTGGACCTATATAAATAATCTGGACAATTTGATTTTTATAAGAGTATTTTCTTAGGAGTTTTAGTTTTAGTTCAGTATGTACATGTAACTAGAATGCGAAACTGAACCATTATTGTCCGTTCAATATACCTATTTACATTATATTATTCTATTCTATGATACCGTGCAGCATTTCTTTTACTTTCTGTCCGTCTTATTTTTCTATTGGACACTGGGCAATGTATATGTTTAATCCCATGAAGTATGAAAACAATTGCGTATGATAATCGCTGTCAATGTAATAAATATCCACGCAGCTCAACGAAATAACTGTGCATGATCGGTGGACGTATAGTCATAATTTGGAGGATTTGATCTTTCCAAAAATAATGTTTGAAGTATTTTAGAGGGGGGATCTCTTTCCATGTAACTACAATGCGAACATCAACCCTTACCTTCCATTCAATATGCATATTTAAATTCTATTATTCCATTTTATTACACTGTACAACTGTTTTTACTTTTTGTTCTTCTTGGGTTATACGTTTTATTTTCTAATTGATTATGTATAAAACGTATAGGAAATGTCAATTGTGTCCCTTCAATATTTGCTTTTGGCACCAAAGCAGATATAATGTGAAATATACGTCTGTCCAATTGGACAATGGTCAAATGTGTCATTTTAAATCACATGAAGTAAGAAAACTATTACGTATGATATTCACTGTCCTTATAACAAAATCAAATTTGAATGGAATATTAGCACGTCTCTATACTTTTTACACATACGTAATTAGAAAATAACACTCACTACCCAGGAACAGAAATCGCATTCCACGATGTTGATCTAGAAAACAACTGTCTCCTTTTGTTTGTCTGTACCCCCTTGAACAATGCTGATTCACCAGGAGACACAGGAATGACTTTCATGATTATCATTATACACTTATACAATAACATTATTTTTGCCCCCGCATCACCTGGAATTGCATCTACTCGTCTGCAATGTGGCTGGAAAAGTCACAGCATCTTTGGGATTTCCAACCAACCTGTTGAATTAAAAGTGCTTTAGCTGGATCATTAAATCCGCCGCTGCTATGAAGCAGCAGCATATGAAGCAGTTGATATGACACTGCAAGACATCACTGGTGTTGCAAAGCCAATGGGTGGCATTCCGACTTTGCTCTGCGAGAACTTTATACATATGTGCCCAGTAGTAACGAATGGCACAACAGGTGATATTCTAAATGCCAGGCTGAAAGAAAGTGTCCTCTTTGGCAGCATGTCACTGTCAGGAAACTCACCACAAACATGCGTGCATGTCCCTCTGACAATATCGACGCATCCATATGTGCATATTTGTTTCTAGACGTTGGCAATGGTGCATTTACAATTGTAGATGGGGCAGACACCATCACGATCCCAGAAATCATTGGATAATATGTTGAACATCTAGAGGATATTGAAGAGTGAATTATCCCACACTTGGCAAAACATGCTTCTAAAGCACACCGGCTTACAGCAAGTGTCATCCTGTCATCACTTAATGATACCGACAGCCAGCATAATCGATGGCTCATGTTTGAGTTTCCTGTACAAGGACGAGTACATATGTTTATAGACACAGCTATGACTAAGAGACGAAAAGACAGTTCAATAAACAACACAGCTTCTGAACCCTTTAGAGGTGCCTGGTATTGCACCGTATCCACTCTAACTGAATGTCTGTGCTCCGGCCACTATCATAGATAGTTAGATCCTCATCAAATAATGTTAAAATGATGTCATTGAAGCTACAGTGTCATGTGGGCCCTACAAAGAAGAGTTGATATTACTGCCAAGTATACCCACCCTTCCCAATGTTGCATTTGGCCTTGTTGTTAATGCTAATACCCAAAGCACTATCAACAAAGCCAAAGGCAAACATTCAAGGAGATGGGTGTTGATCTTGACATTCCTTGCTTCACTCATGGCATGCTTTGTATAGCATCTTCAAGAAGTGACTGTGTTGACAAGCTCACGTTTTTGGCACCAACAATACAAACGAGGAATGTTGTTTACTCAGACGCACTGAATGTAAATCGACGCAATGGATGTAGTATGACAGCTGTTGGACAAGTGTGATTTAACTTGGTTAACATTGCATTATTTGTCGGTTGGTAGTAGATGGAAATGGCTTATAGGACCGAATGCGCAAAGAAGCAGAAACAATTGGTTGCGATTTCAGCTAGCTATCGTATGTTCTTCTTTTCCAATATACAGACAGTTGGCCTGTATAATCAATGGACCTAAAAAGGGAGTTCAAGGGGGTTCTATTTAAAATGTATATATATAGTGATAAACTGAAACATAGGTCCACTGCTGGACACACGTCGACCCCATTTCCGGCCATGACGACGTAGCGTGTGCTAACCTCTGCCACGTCTTACCGGAAAACCTTTCTGTCTCGTCCCTTCATTATGTGTCTGTTGTCCCATGGGCACCGGTCGGTTAATCCTTTCCCCCATCTAGTGTCATTTGTTCTTGATAGGTGACCAGCGCATCTCCATGTGTGCTGTTTAATTATTTATATAATATATTTCACTCTAGTCCTCCCTCTGACCCATGTTTTTTTTCCATCTATTAGTGTTATTCCTAGCATTGCTCTTTCCATGGCTTTTCAGCTCGCTTTGTTAATGTCCATGTTTCGCATCCGTAAGCCATGTCTGGTATTATGCAACCGTTGTACACTTTACGCGCTAAGCACATTAACAAGGTACTCTACAGTGTGTCTCCATTCATACCAACTACTGTCCCACCTATTAACATGCGTCGTTTTATTTCTCAGCCATGGTCTTTCTCTAGCTTTATTACATGTCCTAGATATATGCATTCATCGTCCTCTTCTAGAATATCTCCGATATGCATGGCCTTTTGGGGATTTTATCGTTGAACATTACTTGTGTCTTTGTTATGATCATCGTTAAGCCTACTTTATTACTTTTCCTATTTAGTCGTGTTGTAATTCTTCGGATGCTTCCGATGTCATGGAAATGCCATCGACGAATCTTAAATGGTTTAAGTATTTCCTATGTATGTTTATTCCCATCCCCTCCCAGTTAGTTTCCGACAGATGCTTTCACGATTTGCTGTAAATAGTTTAGGTGAACTTGCATTCTTTGGCTATATTTATCTTGTTTGTATATGTATATAGTATAATTATTGCAGTGCCATTTTCGTACATGTTTGCGATGAATTGTATGCAATCTTAGTTAACACATTGTTATCGCATTGAGTTGAATGTGGCTTCTACCAAGTCAAATTCTTCTTCTAGTCTACGTAGGCCAAACAGAGTGGTCTGTTTTATTCTAACGATGTTTCGATTAGTTGGTTTATTGCATGTAGGTGATCTATTGTTGAGTAGCCGCTTCTGATTGTGATTACTATGCCTAGACAGAAATGTTTAGGAACGTTTCTTTCTCGTATGCATTGTGTGAATAGATGCGCCAGTCCGTTGTGCAAGATGTCTCCTGTGTCTTCTAGAAGGTCGGTATGCTTGCATATGTGTATTTGTATATGCGCATATTTATCCAATCATATCTAATGTGAGTTTCCATGCCTATTTGCTCAAATGTGTTTTTCCCTCTTTTTCTTCTATTTTGAAAATATTTTCCTCACGTCAAATATATCCCAACCTGTGTCATTAGCATATAAGATCTCAACGAGACCACAATGGATTGGCGTAGGATCATGGCCTCGTTACATCTTCAAAGAACTCAACCGGTCGACAGGACGCCGTCTGCTAAAGAAACACAAGAGAACGGCAATATTTCGCAGGAAAATATTCGCGCGTCTCGAGAGGCGGACGCCATTTTATTTTCACAGCTGTCTACTTTGTTTAATCATTTGTTTTGTTCCGTTCACGTTCTGGTACACGGCCCCGGGAAAACGTCGCTATCCGATGAATGAATTTGTTTACAGAATACATATTTATTCAGGAAATATTTTTACCTTTATTATTATTTTTTTAAGCTACTTTTTCAGCCTCCAAATTTTTCCAGCTGTCATAGGGACAGCGGGTAGAATTATACGATCCATCTTGTTTTGTTCTTCTTTTTTCTTCATTTCTACCTTTCTATCACAATAATCATCACCTCTTATTCATTCGTTGCCTTTTTCATTTTTCTCTTCTCCTTTTCAACCTCTCCTTTACTACCTTATGACTCCTTTCTTTGTTTCATTATGGCTTTTCATTCATATTTTCTTTATTCCCCTCCTCTTCAGTTTTGATTTGTTTGTTTATTTCTTCATTCCTATCTTTGCGTTACTTTTTATTTTTTTCATTCATAATTGTTCTTTTTTCTTCTTTTCTCAATTTACTAGTGCTTGTTACTTTCCCGTCTTCTTCTTCTTCTTCTTCTTCTTCTTCTTCTTCTTCTTCTTCTTCTTCTTCTTCTTCTTCTTCTTCTTCCTCCTCCTCCTCTTCTTCGTCTGTGTCTCTATCTCTCGTTCTTCTTTATTTGATTCCTTTTCATTTCCTCTCTCTTCTTATCATTCATTTTCTTTCCCCTTTGAATATTTCCCAATGTTTATCGTCCAGTCTTTTTGCTCTATCCTTTCATTCAGTATTGTCTTCATTCATCGCCCTTTTCCTTCCTTGTCTCAATGGTTTCCTTTTAAACTTCCTTCTTTCTTTGTTCACCCCTCTCTTCATATTTTCCGTGCGTTCTTCCTTATATGTCAACGATTGATAGGCGGTTAAATAATGAATGTTCTCGATCTCTGAATTGTGAGTTCGATTCTCACTGAGTGTCCCACTATTATGGTCAAGTGACAGACTATGATATCTTTACTAAATTGATTCTTTAGCTTTATTTCTCCTCTCCCGTTCCCTTTTCCAGCCTTTCACTCTTTTTTTGTGGCGTCATTGGTTTATTATTTCAGTCATATATTATTTGGTTTCATTATTCTTTCTTTCTTCATTATTTCACATTCACATTGATCTTTCTTTTTCATCTTCGATCTTTTTCTTCAGCACTTCTGTATTCCGTCTATTTCTTTTCTTTCTCAGTGTCTGCTTTTGAGAAGTGGCCCGCAAGATAGGCGATTGATTTCTCAAGTAATCATTTGTTGTTGGGTTTTTCAGCATTGTGGCTTTGTGTTAGACTTAGATAATATCAGGAAATATTGAAAAAAGCATGTTACGTCTCAAACATATTTATTAACATGAAGAGGAACATTGATGCACTTTTCGTACCAACAACACACCATCAATATTGTCCCACATCAGTATACATTTCACACGGACATGTGATGAGTGGATTGCATATACTGTAGTTTTCTGCACTGCAAAATAGCTTCTGAAGTGGCCGAATGAAACTGTTTGAGATGTAAAACCCGTGTCTGAAACCTTCATTTCTACATTTTCAATTCTATCATACACATATATATTTAAAAAGCTTCTACGAACCCATCAACATCACACTAGAATTTAACGAACACGAAATACCATTTCTTGACTGCAACATTATTAAAAATGGATGAGAAATCCAGACAGAGATATATTACAAACCGACCGACGTAAAGCTTACTTATGATTCTCTTGATGTCATCCTAAACACACACGCGTTAGTATTTCAATAGCCTTATCATGATGCATATAAGCAATAATATCTAAATAGGAACATTGAATTTACGACTCCAAGGTTTACAAAAATACGTTTAGCACGCTTCTTTCGAGATCCATGAGTGAGGGTTTATCTTTTCAGGTTTAATATTTACAGAAATATAAACGTATTCAATATAAACGTTAGAAGATCAGGTCAGATTTAGGCACATAGTACATTTATATGTTTATGCTGAATTTACTTTGGTTATTTAACAACAGTGATACGTCGTTGGACCTTG
>VCCN01002530.1:311116-328620 GCA_006491835.1 Architeuthis dux
TTCTTTCTTTCTTTTCCTGCGTTTCATCCTCCCTTACGTTCCTTTCTTTATGTGTTGTTTGTATTAACCTCCTAGTACTTTCATTCCCTTTCTACGTCTGCTCACTCATTCCTCTCGTTCTACTTTACATTTCTCTTTCCTCCGTCCCTGCCTTCAATCTCTTTACCCCCGTCTACTTCGCTGGATTGTAAATCCCCTGTTCACTTCATCAAATCAGTTTGTGTCCTCCCACACAAATATACTATATTGTATTCATCGTTCATTGCAACTGACTTTCCCATAAAATATCATTATTGTTCAACACATTATGTTCGCAAGGAAACATCTTTGAAGAATGTATCGTCTCTCTGCTAAATGATCTTGTCATTTAGAAAGAGTAACAACATGTCCATGTTTTAACTGGTACATAAACAAAACTGAGAAATCAACATTTTACGAGAACATCAGATCAGATCTTCCGTTAAAATGGCCACTGTGATGTTCCCGTAAGACGCATTTCCGGAGCAGATGCCATATATTTATTCATATCAATGTAATTGCAAATATACATGCTCTGTTTTTATAATCTACGGAAAGAGAATGTTGACCAACCTGGTATGGGTTATGAAGTCAATTCTTATCATTGGACTGGAGACAGCATTCAAAAAGTTATACGTGTGGCATTTTTGTTTAGTATTCGTATCTTACTTCAGCAAGTTAAATATCACTTCTGAATAGTTAGGTTATTGATAATATGAAAAGACAAAACACAGTAAATATTTAAATCAAGTGTATTGTCCAACTATCCTCCACTGACAAAATGCAATCTCTATAAAATTATGTAGCAGTCGCTAATTCAGTAAAAAGACAAACTATAGCTTCTCGACTATCGGACGTTTAGTATGACTATGAAGTTGACCATGTCTGTAATGTTAATGACGTGAGTTCACACATTCACTAAAAGAACGGATCATTGGGACTTTTATTACAGATATGGATTTCAAAATGCTTGAAAAGATGATACTCTGTAGGAGGAATGTTAGGTGCATATGGAGGATGGGGCAAGACTAGATGTCGTGATTCTCTAAGCTTAGGCGCAGTCACTTGAGAGGAGACGGCGCATATACGCTCATTGGGAATTTAAGTCAGTGTGTGATGGACCCATGTTTCCAACTTTTAATCTGTTTCATTCCCTTGATAGGACAATTATATGGTCACTGATGAAGTCCCACATTCTCCAGAAAGTGCTCGAACCGTTGTTAGCTGGTCTTTGGCCAATGCTGTCGATACACTTCCATTATTGAGGACAAGCTAAGGCCTCTTTAGAGTTTTATTTTTTATATACTTATTTACATACCTAAACTAATAGAACGCGCGATGAACAATTAGCACTGATGTAGAACTCACTCCAAATCCTCTATTGACATTATCAGCAACTTTAACAGCATGATCTCCTAATTTTAAATCGTACTTGAACATTAGTCTAGTTTCTTGTGTAGACATATTTTCTGTTAATGGCTGAAACCATCCTGTAATAACGATGTACATCTCTGTGTATATTGGATCTACAGAGAAATGCAATTGCATTAGTAAATCCTTAGCTTTATTCTCTATGATGTACCAACGTCACTTCAGTGTAATAACCTAATATAGCAGACGGATATCCACCTTGTGGTCCGTTGTTAAGTGTACGTCTACTCCTTTTTCCTTGCTTATATTTATCAGATCCAGTTTTCTTGCTGGGTTGATTTTCTCGGACAGGTTCTGGTTTGTTCTTATACTATGTGTCTTACTGTCGAAATCCCCAGACATCAGTGTATCTTCTTCGCCGTACCTATCCAAACCATCAACAAATATGTCAACATAGTCAGCATCAAAATATATTTCTTCAGTTTTTAAGTGGGTCTGACTGGCTGGATGCATGGCTATGTATGTATCGTATGTACATGCCACACGGGTGGAGCAAGAGGGCTAAACATTTACACTGTTACTCCTTATTATCTCGAGAACAATCTTTTTTTTAAATTCCTCCCCAAATAAGCTTTCAGTTGAGGCTTCTATTTTCAATATATGTTTATGCTATATTGGTCCCTTAGTTTATGACACATCATGCTGCAAAAGACTTTGGTCACGTAACATTCTCCTTTGGGTGTCTAACCAGCCATGTTTTTATATAAGTTGATCTATAGTGACAGTAGCTTACTCCTATCGTGCAGTATTCACATATGTAATATTTATTTTTATTATGATATGGATTTACACATAGATCGAACCCGGAGACTGTTCGTTGGGATCAAGCGACATCAAGTTTCTTCAAGAATCCAGCACTCTCCTCATTATTCTTGCGTTTAGTAAAGCTTTTTCGATCTGGTAACATTTTATTCCCTTTTCACAACAACTAGGACAGTGCTTCTGGCTTGGAGTGTGTGTGCGGTCTGGATTTCCAAGTCAGAGATCATCGTATTCTTTTTCTAGGTCGGTCTCTTTTGGTTCTCATACCATGTGTGTATATGGTCCAACCTAAGATATTTGCACAGTCTCCAATGCATCACTGTTCCTACGTTATCGTGTCTGTCTTTTTATTCTCTTTCTAGCCAGCTGAGCAGAATGCTTTAATATTGGGGAGGTATCTATTTTCTTTTTAAATCTCCCGCTTGTACTAGATGTGTCGTAGGGATGCGGGGACAGTGGTGGCGTTATTCTGTCCGTTTGTGTGTATTCCACTTCATTTTACTTGAGCTTGTTATTATCAATTATCAGCTTTCTAGGCCCATCGATGCTTCATCGAGAGGCTCGTTAACCGTGGTTTTCGGGAGCACATTTCCTACTCTGTTCGTTGCCAGCCTCTCACGTCACTGGAAGAGGGGTAGCACTGTCCTGATTAACATTCAGAGATGTCCTTCCCTTAGATATGTTGCCAACTAAGGTCGGAGAGCCTAGTTTGCCCTGACATGTACTCATAGCTAGAGAGTGAGGATGGGAAGTTAACGGAAACTACTCTAGACGAAGTTTGAACTCTGTTCGCCGATTCCATTCCCGGTGCCGTTGTGAAAATTAATACAACCACAGTAATTAGCATATTGATGATAGTGATGAAGTAATGTTGTCATTTTCGTTAAGTTACAGCTATGCTGATTATTGGCGTGTTGTCGTAGGTGATGATGTTTTTAGGTTTCGTTCTTGTATTGTTGGGAAGATGATTGTGACACCGGGCCATTTACTAGTGAGTTTGATTAGTTAAAAGATAATGTCGCAAATTCGATTCCTGCAATGCTTGGTTTTCAGGGCCTATATATCAATGGCAGAATAGTGGTGAGGCGATGGGAGATTTATCCGATCGCTGATAGATGGGGCCACTATTTGACGTTGCCCACATTTACGCTTTCTCTCCATGCATGAGGGGAAGTTACATCCTGTGCCACTGCTTTGAGCTGTAAGTTGCCAGAGGAACCTCCTCTAGACTGTCTGCCTTACAGGTCTAAAGGGCTCCAGCCGTATGCTATTCCACCATAACTGGGGTAGAAGTGAATTAAAGCTATTCCCAAGGGCATGTGTCCTAAAAATTAGCTGAATGAATAATATAATGAGCAAACCGAGTTCACACTCCAGTTTGAAATTCACTTTGCACTAATGACGTTGGGAAAGACGTGCATCCATTTCTCATCCGTGTTATCGGTATATAGTAGGTCAGTTGGAGCCATTTAGCCCTGTAAGGTAGTTCATCCTGGGCGTCAGGCTTGCACCGCGGCTCAAAAAAACACAATTGCGACAAACACTGATTAGCTGTCTATGGATCGTTCGAGACATGAATACACAACCAGTTCCTAATATGTTGCACGAAACGGGAGCGACTGACCTCAGCTGAGCAACGGTATCAGTGTGAAGTGAACGAAACTAAACCACTAAATCATATTGACGACTACGACGACGAAGACAACAACAACAACAACACCAGCAATAATAACAATAATAATAATAATTGTCGCTAATATGAAGACTCCCCTATAGCGCCCCCGGACCATATTTTGGACCCGGCTCTACAGGATGCAAAAATAAACATTAAAAAAAGAAAAAGAAAGAAAAAAAGAAGGAAAAAAAGAAAGAAAAGAAAAAAGAAATAAAAGAAGAAAAAAGAGAAAAAAAGACGATATGATGATGATGATGATGATGATGATACCACCACCAATACTAATACCAATGCTCCCACCACCAGCACTAATACCAATACCACCACCACCAGCCGAATTGTCAATGATAATAATTGACAACAGCTAATCTCAGGCAAAGTTGTCATCCTAAAATTACTCAACAAAAAGTTTTTCAACCGAATTGTTAATGTTCGGTTGTCAAAAGGGAGATGCCCCGGGATTTATTTTCTTGTACGAGGCACATTTGCATTCACTGAAAAAGGAAAATACACACAGGCTTGACACTATTTTATTTTTACTGATGTCTCTTGACAGATAATAGCAGCACTCCATGAACTGCGCATTTTCCAATCATCGAATATGATTTCTTTACATTTTAACGTTAACAACAGAATCTTTAATTTCCAGAGGAAAAATGCCAAAAATACGTTTGGTTTTCTTCTTATTGTTTACAAAAATGGAAATACTCTATATGCTTCCTTGCAGGAGATCACATGAGGTACTTAGAACCGATGGGGTTTGAGGACAAGGTCATTGAGTAATTATTAGTATAATACCAACCATTGCCTAATTTAATATTAGTAAACCTCTTTATTATAATGATATGATATCCGAATGTATGTTTGTTTCCATGTATATTACTGTAATACATATCCATAGCATACGGTTGGCGCAATACCGTTAAAATGTTTTAACTTGAAGAATAAAGTTATAGTCCAATATGTAACTTAATAAGGATACTGTGGACACTGCATTCGTGCTCACCTCGATAAACTGTATTATAATGATCCGGTGCCTCAAGGGAGATAACCTCTTGCGTAACACATGCTAAGTATAGAGTAGGTTCCCTTATTCATGTATTTGCAATTAAGTATAACATACATTCTAAAAATAGGAAATGACGTGATATCGCCGATGACTACTCTTAAGTAAAAATAGAAATGCATACACATCAGTTCGGACCATGTTAGTTGGCTTGTGCTAGTTGATTTGTGTTAGACTAGTCCAGGCTTGTTAATAACTACTTACGTTCACAAACATATATTTAAATGAATATATGGTACTTGCCGTAAAGCACTGTTTAGTGTCATAGTTCGACTGTGTTGAGGAATATCAATATTCCATAAGTTTGATACTAACAGGAGAAGTTGGATAACCTAATCAAGTGTCTGAAAGAGCATATCAGTTGATGAGTTAGAGTTCTGATTGAAAAATCGTCCCGACTGGAGATTACTTGAGGGTAAATGAAGCACAGTGCCCTTAGCTTTCGTTCGAAAACAACGTTAGACTCATATCATTTCGAGCTATTCACAATGTCAAAATGAAAAATGAAATACGTGTCAGATAATTGTGCAATTATCTTCTCCATATTTGCCATGACTTCTTTTGTAATCTATTGCCTACTCTTCCAAGAAATGTCATTGGAATTCACTGAGAACCCTCGGAGATACAAAACAGCCAGGAATATATAAGACTATCCGATCTGAAATGTTGTCCATACAGAAGTTCTCAAAGGTTATCAATCATATTTCGTGGAAGGTTGGACAATAGACTTTAAAAAGCCAGGGGATTTCGGAGCGGATCCATGCACCATCAGCTTCCCTATGCCCTAGCTAATTGTCGGCAACCACAACAGTTATATGTCTGTCCACACGATATCTCCAAAGGTTCTCAATGAATTCCAATGACATTAAGTGGAAATGTGAGCAGTACATTACAAAAGAGGTCATGCAATTATAGAGCAGCTGCATGCAACATTATCTCACAAGTGTTACATGTTTCATTTTAAAACAAGTGTTAATGGCATTTGATTGTAAATATCTAGGAATGACTTTGAGGAATATTCTGAGGAATATGGTTATTCAGTAAAAATCAGCATCCTTTCCAACGATATACAATATGCCCATATTTGATGAAATTCCATTTTAAGGCTAAAAGTGCTTTTTTGGTAGGATCATATTTAAGTGATTCTCAAAATCTTCCCTTCATAAAATTTCTGTAGATTTTTCTTCTTTCATTCAGAACATACTGAGGACGCGAAATCCGTTGAGTTTGTAATTTCTGTGAGGTGAATTTACATTATTAATGGACTATGAGTGCCCCATTAAGCAGTGTGACCCTGTGCCAGACTATGCTAGTATTATTTCTTCGGATGTTTGCCACGAGATATGGTTTTATTAAATCCTAATACTCCTCCGCAACTTTATTCTTTTGTTAAATCTATTCAACTTTCTCATACAATGTTTTCTTAATCTCTTTCTGTGATTTTCTCATATTATTTTCCCATTTTAGAAACGGTCAAACAAAACTGTCACCAACACTCTCAGTTTTTAAGTTGGTCTTGTTGGAACTACAGGGTCTCCCTAAAGTCTGGACACATAGGCAAATGCATATTTTCAATAGAAAAAGTTGAACAACATTTTATTTAATTGAAATATTAATACATAACATATTCAATGTGTTTTCCATCATTCATTGCGCTTTGCGAGATTCACATGAACCCGATGCATTAACTCCACATTTCCGTCAATTTGAGCCTATCCATATATGATGCGTTCTCTCAAGTGTCTCGTATCTTTAATTTTCATTGAGTACACCTTCTCCTTTAGCATACCCCAGAAAAAGAATCCCTTCTTCTTTCGACAAACTCATATTTAATACGTGGGGCAAAAATAATATAGTTATTTATAAATAGTGATATTTACTATGTGTCCAGACTTTAGGGACACCCTGTAGAGGAATATACTCCTTATTATGTATAGGAAAAAGCGTGTAGGCGTGATTTTATGGTGAATTGGTCTATTAGTCTCTGTCCCGCAGCATTCATGCTTTTTCTTGAAAATCCAGATTTGTTTTTTTAGTGATCACTGCCGAGAGGAGAAACGTAAATTATTCATTGATCACCCCCTTTTCCAATTTGTTAATTGATCACCCCGAAACGACATGCTGCCAAAAACACACGGTATCATAATGCACTGATTGTTATCTCTATCACCCGTGCCGCAACTTGTTGTTCGCCTTTACATTTACCCAGGAGCCATTCGTGACACGCACCAACAAACCTGAGGGCAAATTGACGAGAGACGCGTGACTAAACACGCTACAATTCCCAAATAACAAAAAGTGATAAGCTTACACACACATACATACATATACACATACGCACGTATTTGCATAATATATATTGTGTATTTGGGCAGTGATCCTTCATTAATGCAAGTTTGTTTGTTTTACGCACAACAAAACGTATGTTCGGATTCAAATAACGTCCAAACGAGATATCTGAACGAGAGCTTTCGACTGTGCGTTCAATCATTTTCAAGTTCATGAAATGTTATTGTTTTTAAATAGTGCCAAAATTGATAGCGCTTCTATTTGTTAGAATGGGGTTTCATATATTAGTTGTTGAACACATTTAAAACTCCCTGGCCGTGACTAAAAGCGACTGTGTTAAGGGTTGGAATTTTCAATTAGAAGCGCTTCCATTATGGCCAGTCTTTCTTTTTTTTTTTACAGCGGATGTGTTTTATAATGCGTGTGTTGTTAACTAGAGGTTGGCGTATGGGAATTTGAAAGGGTGTGTGTTCGTTTAAATGGGTGCTAATAGCGCTTAGATCAGAGAGGTGGCCAGTGAGGCTGCGAGATAGAATGGTAGTAGTCTGTCCAATGTAAAGATTGACGTATTGTGCGTTTTAATGTAGCCTCATCTTGCTTGTAGTTATGGTGCATCTGGTTACAGTAACATACTGTGATGGTTTTGTTTTGATTATTGTTGTTATTTGTGTTATTGTGGAGTTTATTCAATGCTGATTTGATTTGATTGTCGACGACATAATTTGGGAAACCGTTGTTTATAAGTGTTTGCTTAATTGTAGAGAGTTATTTGAGGACTGTGTTGATATCGCCTAGGGTGACATTTCATGAACTTGAACATGGCTGGACGCACAGTCGAAAATGCTTGTGCGTAAACAAAAAGAAAATAACAAAAAAGATGAAAAGGTTTTCCTTGTCCGTCGTATTCAAGCAAACTATTACCCGCCATATGACCGTTTTTTTAATACTGGGAATATACTAATACACTACGTATAGCAGGTTTTCTATGTTCTGGTTATCCATATTTAGCTGCCCTATAGACGCATGTGTATTTACATGGGCTTTCCTCATTTATAGGTTAATTGACTCATTGTCTATTTGGAGCAATTTTACAGGTAAACGTTAAAAGCAAATATAGTCTTCAGTATATGTCTAGTAAAACATGTTCTCAACAGACATAAGCAAAAACTGTGATATGTTTCGAGAATTACAAAGCCACAGCTATGTCGTTTATAGGTATAGATGAATAATTCATTAATAATTGTAGAGTTCAAGCTATTACTTGGTAACAATTGCGAACTGATCCCCCATCATACTGAAACCCACTTCAATAATAGAGGCTCTTACATCAGTCCAAACACAGCTTTAAGTAGGGTAACATATGCTATGGTGTAATGCACTTGTATGTATTCATTTTCAAATTTATTATAGGTGCTACAATTTAAATTTATGCAAATCACATAACTCCGCCGTTCTGAATTGAACAAAACGGTTAGTACATAATGGAGTGTTTGGCTGTGGAAAAGTCGTGGGTAATGAAGAGTTGGTCAAGGTAATTTTAAAAAGGCGGAACTAATTGTTCTTTTCGTACCATCTTGTTCAGACATAGCTTTCGATTTGGTATACAAAGTATGGAATGTGTATCTTGTCTACAGACTTGAACCTGTAGATGTTGGTGTATTAATCATTGCCACGTGTTTTATACCATTGCATTCTGACATATGCTGTGGCTATGTTTGAAAATTATTAGAGTTGTAGCTTGTCTACACACTTATATATGAAGATAGATTTCGTGTGAACAAAATAAGCGTTAAAAAGCCACACACCGTGTCGTTTATAGGTATAGATACATCATGTGTCGGAAATAATTATGAGACACCTCAGAGATATAGCTTCTAAATTCCAAATATTTGTCGAAGAGCGTAACCCACTTTGTTATACATTCAAAAGGATGGAGAGGGAACTCGATTTTAAATCTGTTTTTAGCTCCGATTGCTCTCAGTAATGAAGGAGCCACTAAGCGAAAAGGAAATAAAGAATAGAGAGTAAGACTGGGATGAAGATTTACGAGCATATGGAAAAGAGACAGATGGGGAGACCGGGGCCGGTTTGTATATGGGGCAGGTTGGATCACTTTCTTTAATGTTTGTTTTCACCACTTGATGGCGCTGCTGTTAGTCTGATTTTGAGCAGAGACACATCCGCATCTTTTCTTCTAAGTTTGAGTCACATGTGCTGTAAGCATGAATATGTTTGCATGGTAACATGTTTTTTCACCCTGGTAAGTAACTTGTTCACATTGACAAGCGTGTGCCTAGTTCATGCTGGAATGTGCGGCTGATGACAGTGCACTCTATGTTCATGATATATGGCAATACACAGTATGTATAATGGCTTTCAAGCAGCCTATGTCAGAACCGTTCCTTTGAATATGTTTGAAAGAAAGAAAGAGCATGAAATCCAGAAAGATAGAACAATGGAAGTAAAACAGAAATAAATAAATAAATAAAAAATAAAACGTAAAAGAAAGAAATAACATTAGAAGCAATGAACATAGATGTATGGGAACACGTTCTATGGGTGGGGCAAAATGCTTCATTTGCATGAAATTGTCCACGGTGTTGCCCAAATTACTCTGATTTGCACGATATTTAACACGTTTTGGCCGGATTTGACCCCCTGGCTCGTACGCCTATGGCAATGCAATAAACTAATAAAAAAAACGAAAGAAAGAGAAAACAATAGATATGCGGCAAACGTGCAATGCCAACAAAAGGAAATAAAGAAAGAAATAAAATCATATGGGGAGTTCCATATTCCGATAATAGAAGATTCTACCTCCGTTAACAAATCGAACTATTATTTTCTGTCAGTAATGTGTTGTGTTTCTAATCCGTTAGACCGTAACAATCTCCCTGGGATTTGTTTACTTTAGAATGTAAATGTATGGTAAACGGGACCGTCACGTTCCGCCCGTTGTATGGAAGAGAGGCTTCAACGTATTTGGTTACTTCCCTTGTGAGGCTTTGATATTTTAAGGACGATTTTCTTTCTGTGGTTCTATGAAGGTGTTGGCGGCACAATAGAAGCACAGACAAATCGTCATTAAAACATCGAACAAACCTAGTTAAGTAACGGTCCCGTTTACCGTACAGTTACATTGTAAATATAATCCCCTTCGTTACCATACCGTTACAGTGTAAACAGAATCCCCTTCGTAAAACTTTTTCTTTTTAAATCTAGGAAGATTATTAGAGTCTAACGATTAAAAGCACAACAAATTATTGGCGAAAGAAGAAGTGTTTCTATATTTGTTTAGACTTGGTTCGCGGATGTAGTTCATTACCGAAGATTCTTTATGGCAATATTTTAGTACAATTATTATTTAAAATTATACCTGCTTTGGACATCGATATAAAACCGTGTCCATATTTTCAAGAGATTGCAAGCGGAATGTTAAAAAGGCAAAATAAAAACGAACAAAAAAAGCTGCGAAATGGGAAAACTACGCAAAAATGTCCACCCGGCAACATGGCGAATAATCCAACTGATGTAATATCGTTTCATCTTCTACCAACCTCAATGCAGTCGTAATAAACAATATTTCCTGACAAATACTAATATTAAGGAATGCCTTCGTTGGCGCTGGTAATTATAAAGCAAACAGTAATAGACCGCTAACACAGAATGAAAATAAAGATAGTAATAATGAACGGTGTTGTCATTTCCAAGAAATTTAATTAAAATTATCGCTTCAGGTTATTATTTGACTGTCGTTGCATTTGAAACTTGAAAATAAAATCAGATTTAGTGTTTCTATTAGAAAAGTCAACACTCTGGTTTTAACAGATTTTAGAAGAATGTGAGTGTTCTTTATGTGTAAGTTATTGTGTTAAATTCGGGTTCGGATTTACATTCGAGTGTGAATTACTCCCCCACCATTGCGTGAGTAGTGTGAAGTCGGTTAGCTCTCTGTTACTGAATTGGCTAAAGCGCCGTGCATGTAAGGCGAGCTCACTATATATGGGATGTAACATCAGGTATGATTGGAAACTATTACACGTTGCTTACTTTAAATATCGAAATATATGTTAACCGCGGTGGGTGTGTTAAAGAGCAAACATATGACTAAACTTCCAATTCTACAGACGTTGAACCCAATTTCTTTCGAACGATCGGGAGCTGCCAACCATTTTCCGTCATGCTTTTCCGTTCTTTCCTGTATGCTCTAATGTCCAATAGAAAAGAGGTTCACGCTTGCACAATACTGGCATCGGAGACAGAAGTAGAGCAGAGAATACACGGTGGGGCAAAGAAGCGGACATGTGTTTGAATTGAGGCGGATGAGTAACACAGATGAATGGAGGGATTGAACCGAATGCAAATCATTCGGCATCTTTTCTCAAAATGCCCTTCCGAATGTTGCTATTGGCTTCCCTTTCACCCATGATCTGTTACTAATGTTCGTTCTGTATTTCTTTAGTTCCTTTCCTCTTCCCGTTCTTTCTGTCTATCTCAATCATTCTCTTATACTTGTATACGTTTTTTATCACTGTATTGTTTGTTGTACTTTGGTGTTGGTTTTTCGATCAGATGCTTTGATCGCTTAGTCGCTCTCATGTGATCCAAAGTGAAACCCACCATATACGCCGGGTTTGAAAAATCAACAAGTGCAATGTGAGAATAAGGAATAGTGAGCAGAGTGCTGGAGTATTCAGGAGACTTGCTGGCACTTGATGTTCAGTGAGAACCATCAGTTACTAATAGTATAACAATCTCAACTATAACTAAGAGAATATTGAGGAGACAGAATTATTCAATGCACTTATTGGCATCTGTTCACCAATGAGAACCACCAGATATTATTGTTATGAAAATGAAGAAGAAGAAGAGATGAGTTTACAATAATATTACCACTACAACAGTTCGAGAAAAAAAGGAAAAAAGGAAAAATAAGGACGAAACGATAGAGATTATTACTAAACCATCTTCTGTCCCGCCCCGAGCCATTTTTGGCTCCATTTCACCAATCTTGTTTCTCTCTCAGAAATAAATCTGTTCACTATTGAAACAACAGGTTAAGCAGCGTCAGCCATGTCGAAAGCTTTTACACGACAGGACGAGCAGGCGAAAAGCCATTTAATATTATCGATAAGAAGCGTCACCACCATTCATTGGAGTCCAACATTCTTAGAATGGAATCGTTATTGACCCACTTTTCAGACGCATTCAAAGACTTGGAATCAGGCGATCAATTCGACACTTTTTATCGCAGCCAGCGGAGCAGAAGTGTAAAACGATAGAGAAGGATGGCGTCGGTAGTGGGTGTGTACTTTGATGATATTACCAAACGACTAAGATGGTGGAAGATGGAAACTGAAATCGACAATGAAATGAATGGCTCAATAGTAAAAGCAAACTGATCGTATAACACTTACAAAAGCTTTCCTGGAGAATACACATGTTAACGTCTATGTGTAGTTGGAATTCAATTATTATTTTCAGACCAAAAGTATATTATGGCTTTCACTGGAGATCAAGTCACAGCAAGTCTCCTCGGAAACCAGCTCAGTCTTTTTGATTTCGTTCTTGATTCTTTCTTCCCGTGCTGGTGGTTTTCTTTTTGTTTTTGTTGTTTTGGTCTTACTCCTGCTGCTTCTGCAATGGCAAACGCAGCAGCATATATGAGTTGATTGATTTCGGTTAGGCACATTGGCTTTTCCGCATCGTCTTTGATGTTTTCGACGGCTTCGTTTACAAGTTTGATTGTTTCTTTGGTGTTGCGGCCCGTGTTGAACTTTGGGAGTGCTGGTCGCTCTTCAAAGGGGGTTTCCTTCATGGTTTCCCATCTGTGTCGAATGTTTGTCGTCATCTGTATTATTTTCTCGGTATGTTCTTCCTGGCCTGCCCCTGCGTGTTGGAGTATTACTCGGGGATCAGTGATGGCAGTTTCTGCGTGTTGCTCTTCCTTATTTGTTGGCGTCTCGTTTGGTCCATCTTTGTTAGTGTTGTTCGCCTATTCTCTCCATCCACGTGGAAGAGCATTTTCTTCGAAATTAATTTTCTAATGAGTCAAAATATTTAATCGTATTTATTCGTATTTGTCGTTTGTTGAACGATTTTCGTTTGAACAGTTTTATCTTTTTTGTATTTACTGTTTTTCAAGTGTAGCCGACATGGGTAATTCTCGGCAGGTAAATTAGTCATTTACTGGAAATGACTTGTGGTGTTTGACTGAAACGTAAACATATGTTGTTTACGCCTAGATTGGCGGGAGTATGAACTAGTTTGATACTTGGAGAGGGCGAATATGGCCTCTGTTTAAATATATAATAGGACGTTGTTTTTTAAAGATGTGTTTTAACTGGCTGAAGAGGTCAATAGGTGTCACTGAGTTTGCCTCATCTATGTGATCGATATATTCAGTTCGTCATGAAGTTGACGCGTCGGAAGTGCATCGTTTTAATGATTTAATTTACTATTAATGTAACTCGTTGAATTGTTGACGTCGATAACTGTCGCATGAGTTTGCCTCATCTATGGGATCGACATATTCGATTCGTCATCAAGTTGACGCGTCAACAGTGCATCGTTTTAATTATTTTATTTCACCAATGATATGTTGTTCAAGGTGAAACAGGAGTCCGAGTAAGGCGAGTAATTCGCCGTGTGTAATTGGTGACATGTGTGTATCTCTGTTTCTATGTGGAAATATTTTGCTCGTTTAATTGTTGACTGCCGTGGGAGTGGAATGGTGCGATGTTGAACAGTGTAATGTTCAAATACTTTGTATTGTGTTTTATGTGCATGCATTTTTCTTCGAAATTTAATGGTCTCTCTGAGATATAAATGTTGTATTTTTGTATCTGCGGAGCGGATTTGCAGAAAACCACGAGATATTGCATTCTGTTATTGAGTTGGGTTGTATACAAAATGTTGAATTCTGTTACTGAGATAGGATGTAAAATATAGCTTATATGAGTAGATATAGCATTTTAAAAACTATATACATACGCAATTAGACCGTCGTCTCGCGATGCTGTGGTTTCTTATAGAAAATTACGATTACAACCAGAAGTACGAGAATGTATTATACAATATAGCTGATATGAGTGGAGATGGATTATTTCAAAAATATAAATATAGTTATATGCAACGTGGGCGAGCCTTTTCTTCGAAATTAATTTTCCTCCACACAAATGTCAGCTCCCGTCAACAGAACCGGACAGAGATTCGTCATCATCGTCGTCATCATCTTCATCCATACTCTCCCGGCGAGAAAAAGAAGTACAACCGGCATTATACGACAATATCAATTAATACTGTTATCGCTCAATAGTTTCGACTTGAACCTCTTGGACATCAGCCAGGAGTTAAGAGCTTTGGAAGACCTGATGTGGATTAACGTATTTATAATGTCTCTTCAAAGAAGCTAATGTTTCAATGTGTTGTTTTCTCTGTCAGGTTCTGTTATTGACCTCAGATTGAATACTTACTGGGAAACGATGGTTGTTGTTCTTGACTCACCCGTCAATTGCGAAAGGTTCGAGTCGGCTGAATTATTCCTTTCGGCCCCGTTATTTCTGTTTTTAGTGAAATAATAATCTGCGAAACTAGCCCGCCAGCCTACATAGTTGCCCTCTAGAAATACATTGTAAATGATTGTACTAATGGAATGTATTGGATATCTAGCAAACATGGAGTGTCCATAGTCAAGAATTGCAACACGTATTGCTGGCAGAATAAGGCTCTACTATGTATAATGAATACATAATATATAGAATGTATAATGTGATTTTACTATAGAAATGCAATGGACATTATTATGGAAATGCATCTAAAGTCAGGAAATAAGAGATTGTCAGTTACTGTCAGGATACGGCTAGTATATGTATACTGTAAATGCATATCTAACGATTTAATTTAGTAGTGGGTTGAACATGCGGAAGAGAAGCGTGGTGAATGGCCCGGAAATAATGCAAGCATTACATGACATATATGGCTATTTTATAAATAATGTACATGCATTTCTAAAGATTCTATTATAGAAATACAATCAAAGAAATTGACTGTCAGTGGCCACGTATTGATGCAAGTGTTATGGCCGAACATGGCTATGTTATACAAAATGTAAATGCATTGCTAATGGTTTTACTGTGGAAATGTATTGAACATATGGTGGAAGGAGCATGACAATGGCCAGGTATTGATGCAAATTATTAACAGATTATAGCTATTATTATGCGTATGACAATATATGTAGATACAAGTATATCAAGTATAACTATATCTGCCACGTCTCAGATTGGTGCAACGCTTTCATACGATTGAGTAATTCTGTTGGAATAGTCTAAATCAAATATAAACCCTTACTTCTTGGATGGTCAGACTCTATCTGATTATGGTGACAGATAATTCCCTCTTTTCGCCGTTTCTGTACTTCTGGGATTTATATTAATGCGCTTCGATCTTCTTGCACAATCGATACGTATCTATTGACTATTTTAAGGAACGTGGATCAACTTTGCCTTTCCCCGATAATTGGGATCACCCCCCTCTCCCACTCTCTCCCTCTCTCTCGCTATTTCTCCCTCTCTCTCCCTCTCTATCTATCTTTGGCATTAATTACATCATCTCGGCATCGGGGATATCATTTGTGAAATCACAGTTTCCAGGGCTGGAATTTAACTTTCGAACGATTTAGATCTGGTAAATATAGACTCTTTTTTCGGTAGCATCGTGATCCTAGCCTAGCTGGCCTTGCCCTACTGCTGATTCAAAAAAATGGTTGGCAGCTCTTTTTCAAATTAGAACTGATTTCCTGTCTGAATTTCCGAGGTCGGTTCTCCTAAATTCCTATTCCTTTTCCGAGGTTCGCGGGACTAACATGTAAACACTTTACCAGTGCAAGTGTTCCTGTTTAACCAACTGACATTGATGAGCAATGGAAGGGAAGGCTCGTCTACATCAGTGCATTTCACTAATTATCTTTGACATCATTGGGAGTGGAATGGTGTGATATTGAAAAGTGTACTGTTCAAAGACTTTGTATTATAATTATCTTTGACATCATTGTAATACTACTGACCACATTTTTTTGGTTAGTTCCCATTTGTATTAATTTGCTCATCACTGTTCTGCAGATTACATCCTCATCTTTGATGTTGCTCATATTTACGAAATGTTGAACATACTGCACTATATTGTAATATGATGTTAAAAAGGAAATGTCGTTGTTGGAATAAAACAACAACACGTAGTCACTAATATATTTATAAGTATCCGTTATGTAAAAGACATGAATAAACAACAAACAAACACTGTAGAACTTACGCAATGGTCTATCTGACGTTTAAGCCCAGTTCGAGACGATATCACCATACGTGCTCGCATTTCAATAGTAAAGGATGGAACAAAAACGTGCTTGTTTGCTTAAAACATTGATGAAAAGTGAAAAGGGTAATTTTCCGGTCTATCTTGATTGTCAAAGGCTGAACTGTTATTTTAATTCACTACATAAATCATTTACGGTCTCTATACACTAATTGACCCAGTCTCTTCTTTCCCCTTCTTTTTGTGTTAATTCAATTATTGTCACTTTGTTCTGATGACAAGATAAGAGGCCCGGGGCTAATGATATTAACATCAGTCGTGTTGTGTTTAAATCAATAGGTTTACGTACATCATGTTGACCAAACCGAAAGTATGAGGAAGGAAGGGGAGTTTGACAAATGGAAGGATGGAGAAGGAGGACAACTAAAATAGTGAAAGGAAGGAAGGGAAGAGAGAAATAAAGGAAGGAGAATATGCTCCGGAAAAAGAGGAATGGGATACATGTATGTAGAAAGCAGAGCGTGAATTTGAGAGAAGGATGAAATAAAGCAAAATAAAAAGGCTAAGTAAGGGGAGGAAAATAATTGAAGGAAGAAAAGCAGTAGACGGGGAGACAACGTTTAGGGAGATAATGAGGGAGATAATGAGGGTTGAAACAGTTGCGTATCAAGAGGAAGAACGGTAAGAGTAAAAGAGGTTTCAAAGAGGAAGAAAGGCGAGGGAAAATAAAATAAAAACGACATAACAATAAACTACGGAAATGAAAAATATGTCGTTATAAAACGTTATAAAATATTAATATTCTAACAAACCGTAACGTTGTAAAATTGACATTTATATGAGTGTCGTTCCTCCTTGTATGTTGGTGTATGCCTTATGATGTTCATGTTGCGGTTGTTCAGGACATTCTCAGCAACCTGATTGCTAGAACGTGAACAGTCCGCAAGATGC
>VCCN01002541.1:170630-182084 GCA_006491835.1 Architeuthis dux
ATTAATTAATACTGTCATGATTTTTGTCAAAAAAAATATCCCAATGGGGTAGTGGTGGTGGCGGTAATAGATGTGATGGTGGTGAGAGGGGAAGCATAAAGAAAAGTATTTGGTAAAAATCAATACATACAATTGAGGAGGATATAAGATAGGTAAAAATGATGATACTTTTTTTTTTAAGTGTCTGTATGTGTGTACATATGTTTTTGCAATATCTAACCTGCCTGTCTGATCGCTCTCATACCACTGTTTAACTATAAACAGAACGACTTACGACAGTACAATACATATATTCCATTACAATGTAAAGATGTTTGTGAATTTATAATAGGAAAGATGTGTAAAACCCAGAATTCCGCCCAAATCTTTACCAACTGTTTTGTAATGTTTACTGAGCAAAGCTTAGTACCACGCAAGGCCAAATTGTAATAGGAAGAGTGTGTTGCGCCATTCTTTTAACCCTCTCAAAGACTAACATATTAAGGTGCTTAATGCCTGAATTAAAATGCCCCGGTATACTTCTAAAAGAGATCTACGGGACATGAAAACCTCAGATGCAAACACCTCTAAGTCCACCTGACAACTTTTGTTTTAAATTAGCAATTGTTATTACGTTTCTATGTTAAGGTTTACTAATTTCATTGTAATTGCAATGAAAAGGTCATTCATTAATGAATAAGATGTAACTTTATTGTATTATTTATAATTATTTTTCATATAAGTGGCGTTTAGCGGCTTTTGCGCCTAAAGTATTCATATATATCTCAGGAGTCATAGAAACCGTGGGATATATGTCTCAGGAGTCTTGGAAGAGCCTACCTGCCTTAAAAATCAGCATTTGAATTTGTCTTTTACCTAGCTCGGTGTGAAGTATGTAACTATCTCAGCAGACTCAGATGTTTATTAAGCTTAGTTTAATGTGGCACATTACGGCCAAATCACGTTGTATATATCGATTCTCGTACGATCACCGAGGTTAAGCAACGTAGAGCCTGGTCAGTACCTAGATGGGTGAGCGCTTGGGTAATACCAGGTGCCGTAAGCGAGAATGGTGAAGTAAGTCTATTTCACATATCGCAGGCCAAGACAAAAGAAACTTGTGATATGGGGAGCCGGGTCCAGCAGGGACGGTTGATGCCGTAGCCAGCCTAAGGGCACTAACTAATCTGGCACATTCTGATCTCCAAATGAGCATTTCTTTCCTTTGGAAGCCTTCAGCATGGCCGGGGGGGGACTTGGGCACAACACTTCCTCCATACTAAGCGCCAACGCACAGCAGATGTAAACTGCGAACACGCATATGCTTTAACGACTAAAAAGAATCTGGCCCTTGGTCACGGCAGCAGGACACCCAGTGAGGTTTGAACTCGCTACACTAGCGAACCTTCTGCTTGCATATGTTTACAGCAGATACACTTGGTTTAAAATAAGCCTATACAAGCAAAACCCAAATTGTGTTCTTCCACGTGTGGAGTTTTGTAAGTAGCACCCTTGCGCTGGCTACGGTATCACCCATCCCTGCCCGGGTCTCGCATGTCTCGTCTAGTTCTTTGCGATATGGGAAATAGGGTTACCCGAAGTGGCGTCACTCACATCACCATACTGAAGTTTTATAGGTCTGACAAATTCGATGATTTTTTATTTTGTTGGTAAACAAATGAAACTTCAAAGATTTCCTGATGTCTGCAGTGATCTTTGCTCTCACCGAGAGCTTATTGTTTTCCAATCCGCCTCAGACTGACGTTTTGAGTAGCTGCGATTGAAAGCAACTAAAATTAAGATGAAAGAAATACTTGTCAAAAAGTTAATAGAAATCTTTTGTCTATTTTAATTATATTTCAATAGATAACGTGTTTATAATTATTGGTATTTTTATAAGTATTATTAACTTTTAATTAAAATCACGTAACAAAAGTACATTGTTCAGTAGCTAATTGTATTCAAAAACGTTTTTGTTTTAATGTATCGAGACTTGATCCCAATAACAATATCCATGTTTTTAAAATAATTATTCTTGTTTGCTATGTCTTTTTCATTTGTTATTATTTCTGCTTTAGTTATTATCATACGAATAATATAAATGTTTTGATTGTTTAAAATGTTCCTTCCTGTTTAACTTTTATTAAACAAATGTCTGCTTTAATTCCTACACAGTGTGGTTATATCGATGTTTGTTGTACCCCACCATTTTTTTTAAAAATCGGCAGACAAACCTCTGGTAGAGTGCTTTCTGTTATACATCGACTTTTAGAGCGGTGAAGGCAGGGCTGAATCTTCCCAGACGTTTCTTTATGAACAAATTTTCGTATATTTATTTTAATTTTGAAAGACGAATCTTCTTTGAAACCAAATAGAAACAGAGGCCTTAATGATATGTACAGTTCTAAATAAAATGGAAAAGAAAGATTCTATGAAACTGAGAGGTATGTGGGAATAAACTTTAACCATTCAGCTCAAATGCAACTTGCTCTCCGCCAACGCAAGTAATACCTTTTACCAATTTAAACACAATCTGTTAGAAGAAAAATATTAACAATACCACCACCATTTTTTTTTCTTTAATTACTTTATTTTTATAGGTCAAGGTACGCCAAATTCTGTAACTTTGTACGGTTACCTTATTTAGCAGCAGCGTCATGGTGTGCTCTTTCTTGAGCAAAAAGTCAGTAAATCTTCAATCTTATAAGTCTTACTGTTCACAAGCTAGGTCCCTGTACTTTTATCTTTAATGTTCAACCAATGGTAGAGAGTCAGTTGAAATCAAAACGTGAATCTGTTTGGTAACAGATAGAAAACTCTATTATATATATATATATTTTAAATTGCATTTAAAACTTTCAGATGTTAATGCATTTCTGGGCTGATATTGTAATTGTAAGGTTCCAAAATACAGGGTGTCCACTAGAGACGGGGCACCCTTCCCCTCTGGATCAGGCTTTCTCACTTAGGGAAAGGGTGTTTTGAAAGTTGGTACCTTATAGTCAATAAAGGATAAGGGTGCAGTACAATTGTTTTATGTAAGCCCAACTAAATGTACCCATGTAAAAAGATGGTTTTATTCGCTGGTAACAGGGTTGCTGCTAAGATATATTCCAAAATATATCCTTTTTGCCTTCCACCCTCGGAAATATATCCTTTTGTCCACCCGTCTGATAAAGTGGCAGTGGACGCCCATAAAGTGTCTATCTGCTTTAACAAACATAGGGACTTTACGGACACCCTGCATAAATGTATGTTGATGTTTGGTCTTCATCAAGATTACTTTTACTCCTTTTTAGTTCTGTTGGGGCGTTCAGTGAAATGGTATTCAGATAATTACTTAAAATGCTTGGACTCTTAAGAAAAAAAATAAAACAAGTATTTTTTTCCTTATACAATTTTGAGTTATTGGTTACTTTTTATTGAACAAAAAAATATAAACATACATATATATGTATACATACATACCTACACACATAGATATTTATTAAACGCGGCACAATGGCGCAACAATCTTCCTACTGCTCTGTGGCAGTCTTGCATTTGAAATTATGGCTTTTACCTGGGTTCGAACGCGAGAAATAAGCAACAAATATTTTAGTTATCCGATAAACTCAGCCACAATATCTGGGCACACTGAGGTTCGGACTGACAAAACGATCAACGGCCTGCGGGACTAGCTCGCTAACAGCTAGTTCCTTCTTTGATAGACATGTGTGTGCTTGTATGTACACATATAGTGTAAATTTTTTTTAGTGTAAACAAGTTGGTTGAAAGAAAAAAAAAACGAACATTTTTGTATTTATTTCTTTTTTACTTGAATATTTTCAGAAAACTTTTGACCATAAGTTTTTGTCTAACAAAAGGTTTACTTCACCACCACTTGAAGGGTTTCTAAAAAAAAAAAAAAAATCAAACAATGCGTATATGCCACAATTTCTTATTCAGTATAGATCTCTTTTCATTATACCGACCGCGTAATTAATTTCAAATTCTCAGGACGTCGGTTCAATTCATGAGCCTAGAGGCATCATTTTTCTTTTCTTAGAACCATATTTTTTTTTTTAACAAACGGGGGCATGAAGATTCGTGTTATAACGATCTTCCAGCTTGGTTAGAGCCTTCCCACCTTCAAAATCGGCATTCGTAATCCTGGCTTATACCTAGGCTCGAACACCGATCCCTGGGACTGGTAGGACAACACCCAATCATCTTTGCCACGAGGCTGGCCCGATTACATTAAAAATATTGCTTTTTTTTCCGATTTATCAGTGCCCTTTTCAGTCTTGTAGGACAAAAGTCTGATTGTGTCATTATTAACTGGCTATTCTTGAAAGCCGTTGATAGCGAGTTCGATTCTTACCATGCGCACCATAATTGTAACCTACCCAAGGCATAAATATTTTTACATTAATAAAATAATCAATATTATCCAAGTTTGCTCTAAAAGGTAGTTACTTAGCTTGGCACGAGGGTTGTATACCCATTGAGAATCGAACTCCCTATAGTAGTCATGGTCTGCTCGTTAAAAGTGCTTAACTTTATTAAGCTCAGCGTAATACGTCACAAAGCCAAATGAGGCTAGGAAGATTGCGTTGCGCCAATCTTCAAACTGGGCTGGGTGTACCTGCCTTGAAAATTAGGATTTGAAGTCCTGGCTTTAACATCGATCGGTGGGAAAATATGCAACCCACCAAGCATGTCACAAGTGAAAAACAGCCAATGAGGATCGATCTCACTTTATTTAGTAGCAATGGTTTGCGAGACAAGCTGACTTAACCATTGCTTCATATGCTCAAACTTTTTTTTTTTTAATAATAAAAACGGTTTATTAAAAAATCGTTCGTGTAACAATTTTAATTCGCCATCACTCTCGTGAATGTTTAGGTGTTCTAGTCTGAACTCTAGAAGTACGCTCTTCTTCCATCTCTAAAATTCCCAGCTGTTTTTGTGTTCTTCATTTAAAACATTTCGTGTTCTGATAGAACATGAAATCTCTTTTTGTGTTCATTCCAATGATGACCAGCCCACTAAGGCTATATCAGCATCAGTAACTTTGTTCAATTTTCAGATTTTTCCAAAGACCAAAAAATGTCCAATTTGGGGTATTTTCTTCCGCAATTGTTCCTCACGGGAAAATACACTATGAACTCATTGTCTGTATTTGAAACCCATAAATATCTTCCGGAGAGATAGAAAAATCTGAAGGTCAACGCAGGGCCTGTTTACATGCCTTACGTTGATTTTTTTTTTTCTTTTTTTTATTCGTATGAGAACAGAAAACGCTTGTTGTTTTCGGGTTCATTTCAACTTGAAACAGGACTCGTTGAATAGAACAATAAATATGTACTTAAGCCCTCATTTAAGAGAATAAAGTATGGAAGGGCGAGGTGGAAGAACGGATTTAAAACTGTTTGAAGCACAGAACAATTAATTAGAATAGACAGGGTCCTTTTCTTTTAAGTTCCCTGCTTTTGAAAATGAGCAATGATCGCGACGTCTTCTATCAGAGAAGTGGTTTGTTTAAAGAATATAAATAGTCCACTAACTCTGACATAGGCTTACTTAATCTGGGCACATACGCACAAAAGCGGTGGGTTTGAATTGAAAAAAAAAATAAAAATCTTGTTTTACTGACAATGTTTTTAACAAAAAAGTTATAATTTGTTTGTCAACTGAATTCTCGTTTGTTTGGTTTTTCTTTTTTCTTAAAGATAAAAATTGTGAAACAAAAAATCATGTTTTAAAAATCGTACATTACTATTTGATTCCTTTTTTTTGTAACGCTGAAAAAGGAAACAAACGAATACTTTTTTTTGTTCGTCATGCCCCCGGGGTATAAAATATTTTATAAGTAGAATGCTAAATTTTCAGGTGAGGGGGATTTTTTTTGTTCTTCTTGGATTTTTTTTTTACAATTCAAAGTATTTTCTCAGCACTTTGTAAAATCCAGCGTCAGAAAAACTCAGCTTTATCGTTATCGTCTGTTTCCTTCCATGTTGCTTTCCAATTTTCAAATGTTTTACCCTTTGTTTGTTATTTTTCCTTTGTTTTTCGTTCATTTTTTTTTCTTTTGGAAGAAAAAAATCTCATTCTTATAATGTTCATTCCAATATCTTCTGATTTTTATCTTCAATTCTCTTTATTTTCATTCGTTTTATTTTTTTTCTCTTTCGTTTCTTTCTTTCAGTTCGACATCGTCCAAATCTAAGACAATGAAACTTCCCCACGCACTTCATTACAATCGTCTTTTTTGTTTTAATTTCTTTTTCCAGCTCTCACCGTCTTTCTCCATCGACAACACCACCACCACTACCATCTGCATCATCATGAAAGTCTGTACACACAAGCATACACACTCACGCACGCGCGTACTCATCACACAAAAAAAATAATAATAATGATTAAATTCCATTTTCAGCATCAAAAATCAATTAAATTCGATTGTTTGTTTTTTATGTGTTGTCTTTTCTTTTTTTTGTTTGGTATTTCTTTTCTTTTTTGTATTTAAGTTCTTTTTGACTGTCTCCTGTAGTCTTCCTCCATTACGCAATAGTACTTGCAAAATTGGTAGCTAATATCGGTGTTGTTGTTGCTGCTGTTTGAACTCTTCACAAGAGGAAGATGGTGAGTTCTTCAAGCTTCATTAATCTCAACATTATCAATTAAAGTTTGTGTTAATTAGTAATAGCGTTCCGTCTCCATTTCGCTGACGTCGGCCCACTGTCACTGAAGGCGGGGCCAGTATTGTGAAGCCATAGAACTCATATGGTGAGTGCTCATGTCCTGAGGGCCTCCGCCGGGTACCTGAATGGGGACAGATACCCCTGGTGAGATGAGACCTGCAAAAACAAAAGGTATATTATTAACACCTGTTACGTAAAATAATTAAACATTTGGATAGATATAAGACAATTAATACTATCAGTGCAACAGATGATAAAATATGGAACCGCCTGCGTTACACAAGTTACTGTATGTGAGTTGGTCTGAGCCGTATACTGTTAATAACGTAAGCAGAACTGGTTGAACACTAACTGGAATTGGTGTGGTCTTTCACCAGACTAATCTACGTTTAGTAAGGTTGACAACGAGTTTTAACTGTAAAGGTTTATGACTGTGCAATAACCATGGGAGAGTGATTTACACAATTCTCGCTTGCTCACTCACATCATTGCATGCCAGAAACAAATTGTTGCTGATGAGGGGACGAGCCATAATTTCTTTAAGGGTATTATGGAAAAGTGAACAGGCTCAGCTGGAATTCGAACCCGTTTTGCTAATAGTCAGCCCAGCCCGCACCTTTATAGATTTTAGACTTGTTTACTAACTTCCAAAATAACCATTCCAGATAACTAGAAACCACCCAGAGAGCGCATACCTCTGTCAACGCTATTGTCACTGAAAACTGAATGAAAATCAATTCTTATATAGCTACGATGCAAAGGAGATGCCAATAACAAAATTCCTTGATCCGCCCAAAGATTTAATCAATTCTTCCTTAGCCCATGTACCACGCTTCCGCAAAATGTCATTGAGAACTTTTGGAGATATTGTGTGGACAGACAGACGTTGTCAGGGGTAAAATATGGCCAAAGATTGCGTTGCCTTATCTCTCTCTTTTCTTCTTCTCTTCGCTGTCGACCTGACATCGTGTCGATAACTTGACCCCCCGCTTCGACCCCACTCCCCGGGGTCAGGTTTTATGAGGCTTGTGAATTGTGAGACGCGATGGGAGGAGACCGCTTCAAGCGGTTGTGGCTAAGAATCGCAGAGCAGGAGTCGAGCGTGGCAGTGACGGACCAAAATTGACTCGGTTGTCACGAGAGAAAATGCGATCAATCTTTTCTTTCCCCTTTCAAGAGAGCGAGCAGCCAGCACCAGTGTTGGCAAATCTAGATAGTTTTCATCCAAATCTAGATGTTTTCGGTTGCGTCTAGATGTCAAAAATCATCTAATAGCAATTTCTAACTATATAATATTTTCTATAGTTTTGAGAAGGGTCATTAACTATTCAAATGGTTCTTCGGACGATTGAACTCCTTGTTATTTGTGTTGTAAACACGACGTTTGGCCGATCGATTCTTCGGCCTTCTTCAAGTGTAAAATCCGAGTGTGATGGGTTGACACAGAAATTATGTTTAAAGGGGTGGGGTAGCCCTTATAGCGCATGACCCGGGTGTTTCTGTGTCAACCCATCACACGCGGATTTTACATAAGGAGTTCAATCGTCCGAAGAACCATTTGAATATATAATAGTTTGATAAAATAAATGTTGCTTATTAAAGTCACATTTCATTTATTAATAAAATATGTAATATATTTCCTAAGTATCGCCCATAAATAAATACACCTATCACTTTTTAATAGGAAGTTAATTGTCACCTAAACCAAACATTATTATTTCTAGTGGAACATTACACAATCAAAACGGATATTATCAAGTATTATTTATGAGCAAACTCTACAGCATTGAAACTCTGTTGCCAAATTTCTTTCAATATTTTTCTCCGTTGCCAAAAATATGAATAACAACGCGGTCGGGTTATAAAGAATAAGCCTTCGGTTATAATCGACATTGCCAGAGGGAGTCTAGTTTACGCCTAGCTGCTTTTACCAATCGGCCACGAATGCACATGGATAGAAGCAGCTGATTCACACTTTTAAACTCACTCCTTACATCCGATTCTCTGTGTCATATTTTTGTTGTTGTCACGTATGAGAACTGGTCTTAATAAATATTTACTTTTATTATTGGATGAAGTAATTGTAACATATTATATTATTAAATTTGACTAGTTTTTACATTCATCTAATTTAACTTTATAACAATGATGAATGTCAATGTTTTTTTTTCTATTTCTATATCCATTGCTTAATGTTTTCAGCTGGTTATCTAAAAGACTGTTGGTGGACTTACCTGTGGAAGCTCCGTTGGTACTGTGGGGTGCCATATGAGACTGCATACCAGCCGCAGGGTTGCAAGACGATCGAGAGTAGTTAGAGAGGGATAAGGGGTCGTAGCTTCTTGCTGTTCCTGACACATAATCTGAAATTGAAGAGAAAACAAAGGCAATTTAGAAGAGTGGGATTTGGCGTAGTCATAAATGTTTCAGAAAAGGGATTATCAGTTGATGACGAAATAAAGATTGATAACATTAATACAGGGGATAAGGAACTGATTATCCTTGCCATTAGGCAAGATATACACTCGGGTGTATAGGAGTGTACACATTATAATCTTGCCTTACATGTACACGAAATGAACAGGTTAGCACACTTTATATATAAAGTCCTCACGACAAATTCGTTTCACACTTATTAGTGAATCATCACCTGAAGATTCACTAATAAGTGTGAAACAAATTTGTCGTGAAGAAACATATTATAGAAACTATTTTAATAAATATTGAGCACTATTGTTATAAATACCACATCACAATAATATCTTATTATCACGATGAATATATATATATATATATATATTCCAAGGCAAGTAATTATGATGTGATGAGAAACATGCCTTATGGTGTTTCTTTATTTATTTTTTAAATATCTTTTTCCCTTTTTGTTGGTAGTTACTTCCCTTAGAATTTGTATAAACATACGAGAAAGGTTCATTACTTTGCCAATGCACCATGACTATTAAATTTATACAATTTTATAAAATAATAAAAGTGGTATCTATTGGTTCTTTCCTTGCTGTCTTTATCACAACGTTTCGGTCACTGTATTCTCCGGCCTTCTGGGAATGTCAAACGGAACTCGATTGAGATTCCCGGAAGGTTACCAAACGCGACAAACACTTGAGAAAAGGCCGAACAGTACAGCAGCTGAAACGTTGGGATAAAGACAGCAATGACGAGGAAAGTGATCTGAAACAATCAGTGTAACAAGACCTTGTTTCAGAAACGTATTAACTCTTAAATGCATACAAAGAAAATAGGATGTCAATTTCTAGGGAAATAACTTCTGATTAAAATTATCCCCCTTTGACGATTTTTTTTTTTCAATTCACAGAGTTCCACTATTTTTATGATATTCATTGGAGAGTTCTGTCAATTTGAAGCGGTTTATGAATCTAAGATTTAAGTTCTCTAATCTTTTAAAAACTTTAGAATTTAGACATTATTTATGAAGAAATCATCTTATATACCGTGGTCATTGCATACGAAGACAAATGATTTTAATAAAAAGAAAATCGTCTACAATAACACAGACATGCGAACATGTTACACTAAGGCAAGCATAGTTAAAAAGACAACACTAAAATCTATCTACACACAATGTTTTGTCATGAGTCTCTGAAGAAATGGTATTCAAAACTAGCCTATGGCGAAGGAAGCAAAAACACAAGCTTATACCACGCAGGTATATTAATTTGCGCAAGTTAATGACAGCGTAAGGTTGTGTAGCTTTCATATACCAAGTATTGAAGGCCTGTCTCAAAAGTAAATAGAATGAGACAGACAGAAAAGGCTTGTTGTTAACACTTGGATAGATAGATAGATATGAACATATTGGGGTAGATAAGAGATAGATACGGGGATAGATACAGAGGCAAACCTCAATTGACAGAACTGGGAAGGAGAGACAAAAATAGATATCTTAACACACGTGCGTCTTGTGGCATGTTGTGTATTGCCTCTAAAGCACATGTGCATCCACTCCACGGTCTCATTTATGTCAATATAATGGGTCTTAGCATTAAGTGAGCACAAGCAGGCCCAGTCAAATTGTTTGCATAGAGGAGGGGAGCGAAACTTTGATCCTAGGCAGAGCGCAAAGTGTAACGATCAGATTGGTAGGAACAGAGGTGCGAGAGATATGTAGGAAGATATGAACAGATAGATAGAGAGAGCTTTGGGCAGATAGAGATAGTTGAAAAGGTCGGAGAAGAGGTAGAGAGAACAGACCCAAAATAAATATCAATGATAAAATACGTCGATGACAGTGGCGTAGCTAGGGATAGATTTAGGGGCCAGGGGGGATTGGCTCCTTGAGGGACCCCCTCCAACATTTAGTGAGATTTGATGAAAAACATCCCCACAGTCTAAATTATTATTTATGCACTTCATGTATGTACAAATATATCCTTGTTATTGTATAATGTCAATAGAAATGCAGTTGGTGGACTATAATTTATAAAGCTTTTAAAGGGCCCCCCTCCATTTGGGTCCCGGGGGGATTTTCAAATAGTCCCTTCCCTTACAGCTACGCCTCTGGTCGATGATAATTATAATATAATACAGAGTGCTTCAAAATAAAGTTAACACTATTTTCTGCTTCAGAAAAATGTACTCACATTTTGTTTGCTAATAGCTAATCTGGTTCTTAGCTGAAAGTTAATTAAACCCTTACATAAGAAGAAATAGACGGAGAGCATGTTTCCAATACACGATAAGCGCCATTTTGAAAAATTAAAATTCTGTTTTCGAAAGTTTTTATCTTATTACAATCTTATAGAATATATAT
>VCCN01002541.1:555138-566612 GCA_006491835.1 Architeuthis dux
TATAATTACAAAAGAATTCTATTTGATAGTATATTTCTTATTATATGTATATAAGTAAATGTTCGCAACCAAGAATGAAATTTGATAGAAATATATATTATCTATTCAGCATAGCTTAGTATGGCATAAAGCCAAAGTAGAGTGGTACCCTTGATGGTCAAATTCACGACAGGAGCGAATTGCTCTACAAGAGCTATATAAACCACCTAAACATGGGTGCAGCCAACCAAATTTTGTCATGCATACGCAATGGACCTAGGGGAAGGTTTTAAAGTAAAAAGTTTTGAGAAAAGAAATTGAAGGTTTTTCTATTTGCAATGCTAAACTGAACCCTTAATTTCCGTTCAATATACATATATACATATCTTATATGTTTATATATAATCATACAAGGGTCAACAGTAAAGGGAAACTTTCTTCCCCTTTAGGGGTCAAAAGTGAACTTGAAACTTTTTTTTACAAGCTTTAGTCCTTTTACTCCTTAAATATTTGACCCGGCGTAGATAGGTACTTCAGCTAGTACATATATATGTATACACATATTATCTATGAGTAAGAGAGCTGAAATATACCTCTTCGTATTTCTCGCCAAGGCTAGAGAACAGTGTTCGAGCAAAAGCCAGGATTTCGGATTAGCTTTCTTTTAAAAAGCAGTTTAGTAATATCTTCTCCAATTTTCATTAGCTGAAGGATTGTCAACCATTATTCATTTTTTACTAGTATTTCTTTCTTTCTTAATTTTCAGTTAAGGAAGAACAAAGAATGAGATTTGATCTTCTGCCAGCCGTAAGCGTCTTTTAGCGCAATCGGTAAGAGTAGCTTCCCGAGGCAAAGGGATGCGAGTTCGAGTCTCGCCAAGAGCTAATTTTTATTTCCGTTCAGCGCTGTTAACTGATGGTCGTAGAATGATAGTTTGAGTGGTTGCGAGGAAAAGTAACTAAAATTAAGATGAAAGAAATACTAGTCAAAAATTAATAATGGTAAAGCAGGTCCTTTGAACCTTATTCAATATCATTCCACCAGTCAGGGTCGACCCAAGCCTTTATGGAGCTCTAAGCAGAATTTGATTTGGGGGCCCCACCACCGCCCCTTGGAGCCCACTGGTGGCTACGGGGCACTAAGCAGCCGTTTCGTTCGTTTATGCAACACACATCACTAAAGTTTTGACGGATTAGGCTTCTCTTTGAAAAATCTGGGTCTTTTGGTGGTTGCAGTGTAAGACTGGTATTCGTTCTCCTTAATCTCATCCACGGTCTGAAATCCAGAAGTCGTAGGGAGATCCAAATGTGGACTGTAGCGGAACTGGCAGACTGGCCATAAACCCCACACAGAACGTGGGAAATAGGAAAGCTAGGTCGTTGTCACACAGTACACAAGCTCTTACTGTTGACTGAGTAACCCCACGGGAGAGTGCCTGTTTACACATGTGCAGTATGGTCCCCTTTGATTGGTAACAGGGCAACCAATTCGAGATATTAGTAGTGTGGATACTTTCTTGACAGACCTCGTACACGGCAGTGATATAATAATTTTTTTTATTTTGGACTGTGGCGGCAATGAATGTTGGGAACGAGTCTTCTGTTATTGTTCTCAAAAGAATTGAAGGATCGTTGGTTTGAGAGGTGATAGAATTAAGATATCGATATCTGGGACCAGAGGAATTCTTCAGGTCAAAAACAAAGCAAATTCTTACCAAATTGTGTCTGATACAGTATATGAGAGAGACAGAGAGACAGAGACAGAGACAGAGACAGCACGCAAGCCCCAGAAAAAAAAAACTGGCGCTGAGAGATAGATAAATATAGATAGATAGATATAGATAGATGGATATAGGGATAGATAGATAGGGATAGATGGATAGATAGGGATAGATAGGATAGATAGAGAGAGGGATAGATAGAGAGAGGGATAGAGAGCGGGATGGATAGAGAGAGCGAGCGAGAGAGAGAGAGCGAGAGATAGAGAGCGAGAGATGAATGCCGACCGCTTTAGAGAAAGAAAGAATGATATAAAGAGAAACACAGATTGCGATTGATATTTATGTAGAGAGATGCAGATCACGGAATGTTGCGAGAGAAAGAGAGGCATAGAACTGATCGTGAGAGACAAATAAATAGGAGGTGGCGATAACCAACAAGAGGTAGAGAGAGGTGCCTATATTGATGAAAAACAGAAGAGAGAGAAAGAAAGAGAAACAATTTTTTTAAATTAGAGAGAAAGAAATCTTTCAAAATACGCCAAGAAAAAGAAAGAGTAGCGGACAGAATGAGAGAAAGACGATTTTTCAAAGGGCGGAGTCGTTTCTACTGTATTCCTCCGTCCGGATTTCTGCTCCGTTCTTTCTTTCCGCTTGTCGAGCTACCGTCCTCAACGCAACGTCATTGTGCCCTTCCTCTTGCGATCTTCCGAACTAGGGTTAGCAGGCCGACCAAGAATCAGCGATTAAACAGTAAAAAGAATGTCAAAGAAGACTGGTATAATAACACCATATAAGTAAAAATAAACATTAAACCCAATGTCAACTAAATCGTACACAAGAATTATAGTGAGTGAAAAAAGTATCCGATAAATTTCAAAAAGGTAATTTCCTATCCTTATACGGCTTTAAAATTGACAGAATTTGAACCAAAGATTACAATTTTTTAAAAACTTAAAAAGATATTGAAACAAAGTTGGTCATTGAAAAGTTATGTACAAAAATCAGAAATGCAATTCTCTCAATTTTTAAGGTATATGAGTTTGTTAAAATAAACTTTTTAAAAATCGTATCGGATAAATTTTACACTGTCCAAAAAGATGGAAAGACTATTGAGTCACTGCCGACAGGGGCGCATGAAAACCGCATAATTATATATAATCACTGCTCTACGGCGAGGCATAAATAATATTAACTAAACTTATATGGGGCATCCAGTGAGGAGCGAACCCTTTACTGTAGTATTAGTTTTCAAGAGACTACCTTGTCATTGTTACAATAGAATTGTGAAATTAGCGATTTCGTGTAGCAAAAGTATAATTTGACATGGGTCCCGCAATTTCAAGGACCCCGCGCTAATTGCTTGCAAGCTATCAATTCCGATTCAGTGATTCTGCACTTGCTCTATTACTATAGTACTAAACTACCTTCAACTTTTATGAAGGACTGAGTGTTTAAGACTGAGTGATTTGAGCCAATTATCACCTTTTTATTTTAATACAGTAATTAATGAGAGTGTGGTATATATGTGATACATATACGAAACGTAAATACGAAGGAATTTGAAACTGAAGTCATAGCCACTGCACGAAGATGAAAATGAAAACAAATACTATTACTGAAATAACATTTGTCGTATTATCTGACTGTATAAGAAATGAGAACAATTACTTTGCGAGTAAAAAAATTTATGTTTAAATATGTGTATTTTCTTAATTTGGGGCCTCTTTACAACATATGCTATAGGCTCTGCACTAGCCTAATCCTACCCTGCGTAGTGCGTATATACGATAGGCTGAGTAAAGAATTGGGTAACAAATTAAAACAAGAGAATGCGTCTTTGTGTATACGTAAATTTAGTTTATAGATATTGGTAAATATTTATCTGGCACAAGATCATAAATGTGGAGCAACCAGTGAGGATTGAACTCACGACGATAATAATGGCACGCTAGTCTAGCTCTGCTCGCTAAACATTACTTTTATATAGCTTAAAACATATCGTTTGTAGAGTACACAAACTACACTGCAACCTAATTTTTTTCAATTTAAAACTATTCATTAACAAAATCTTTCTTTTTTTTCTATATTTATCGAAGAGAGATATCAGAGAGGGAGAGAGACAGATAGACAGAGAGAGAGAGGTGTGCGTGACGTCCTTTTATTATTATGATTTCTTGGTCATCTGCATAAAGGGGTGGGGCACTGGCCATCCAACCAGATAAAAATGGAGCCTGCGACGCCAAGCAGAGCGGACTGGCCAATCAGATCGCTAGATACAGCCACCGCCCTTTCTGTTCCCTCCTATTCTTTCCTTATTTTCGCGCCTCTCTGTTATTCTATTTCCGTGTCCCCCTAAATGTACGGCTGGGGGGACCAGTCGTTGACAGAATTGGAATGAGAGACGAAAGAAAGAAGGGGTAGCTAGAGATTTGGGGGCCAAGGGAGCGTGGATCCTTCAGGGGCCCCGCCAACATTTAGTGAGATTTGTAAATAGAAATGCAGTAGGTGAACTACTATTTATAAAGATTATCGGGGCCTTTACATTGGGGACCGGGTGCGTTTTCGAAAAGCCCCACCCCCTGTTTAAGCTACGTAGAGGGAAATAAAGAAGGACTTGGGAATAAAGAATGAATGAATTTTTTAAAAATGAGAAGGAAGGAATGTTTGAATGAAGTAACACGAGAAGGGAGTGGCGAAAGAGACAAGGAAGAAATTAGCTGTCGTCAGAAGAATGAACCGAAAGAAAAAATAATGATATAACGAACCGAATAAAAAATAGAATGAAATAAATTCGAGAAGGAAAGAAATAAATTCGAGAAGGAAAGAAACAAAGGCGAAAGAATAAACAACCAGCAAAAAGAACGAAGAAAAAAAACTAGAAAAATAATCGAAAAAGAAAAAAACAAGAAAGAAAGAGTAATGAAAGAAAGAAAGAGTAATGAAAGAAAGAAAGAGTAATGAAAGAAAGAAAGAGTAACGAAGAAAGAAAGAGTAACGAAGAAAGAAAGAGTAACGAAGAAAGAAAGAGTAACGAAGAAAGAGAAACGAAGAAAGAGAAACGAAGAAAGAGAAATGAAGTAAAAAAAAAACAGGGAAAAAGAAACGAATGGAACAAAACGAAACGAATAAGAAGAAACAGCGAGAAAGAGAAACTAAGGAAAAAATAAAAAAGAAGATACGAAGGAAAAACGACAACAACAAAAAAACAAACAGCCGAATAAAATGGAAAACCAAATATCAAACACCAGATCTACGAAAGAATGGAAAGACGAAAGGAAGAAGCGATGAAAGAACGAAAGGACAAATAGCAGTGACGGAAATGGGTTTTGGGAACTACATATACGATATGGCTGGGTTTTGGAAACGAGGTACAGAGAAACCATGATTATCCGAATTTCGGATTATCTCAACCAGATTTCAAGGTCCCGTAATTGTGTCCAGTATGGCTTCCTTTTTATGATCGGATCAGTTATCCGAACAATCAATTCGAAAATCAAAATGAAAACTGAATTAAATTAGAATTAAATTCAATGTCTCTACATTGAATGTAATTCTAATTTCATTCAGTGTTCATTCGCTTTTGCGATTTTTATCCTTCTACCTTTTTCATTCTTTTTCGAAAAATCAAGTTTGTAATTAAGATTAAAAAATAAATCGGCTTTTGTTCAGTTTAATATCCTTTTCAGATTATCGTATCCCAAACACCGAATGGGTAATTCGGTGTTTGGTATACGATTTTTGCCTACTTTTAACAGGGATTAACTAGTTGTTATATTATAACAACTAGTTATAATATGGCGACTGAATATAACTAGTAATATAACTAGTTAATACCCGTGAGAAGATTCACGGATATATTTGAATTTCTATGAAACTATTTTCTAAGGAAAAATAATAGCAAGTTTGTTTCAGTTGAAAAGTCCATAGTTTCAAAATAAGGGAAGGTACTTTTATTAGCAAAATGTTTACCAATGGTTGAGAGAGTCAAGTGTTACATAGAGCACACCAAAATCAAATCACATTGTTTATTATATAAGTATAGTAAATTAGCATGAATTGGTATCAGACCATCTATACTGGGAGATCCGATGAGGATCGAACTCACTAACAACCAGCAAGATTAGCTTGCTGATCATTACTATATGACGTCTGTCATGGTCTTATTCTTTTTCTAATATGGTCCACTCGTTAATCCCAGTAAAGAAAGATTCACGGATATATTTGGATTGAGAATCTTTTTTTTTTTAGATAAAAATATAGAATTCGTTTACTGGGAATAGAGTGTAGATTTAAACAGTGGGCAGGAAGTATTTGTTTCAACATAAATTAAAGTGTGAAATAGTCCAGTGTTACGACCAACGAACCAAGAAAACCACACTGTTCATTATTAGAGTAGACTCAACATGTGTGACTAATACGACTTAATAAAAAAAAAAAAAACAGAAATAGATAACCAAAAAGGTCGGACTAACCTCCTTTAGATTTGTGAAGTCTTGCACCAGAAATGAAACGAGAAATAGAGTCTAAAATGCAATTAGGCATAAAGAGCGCGCTGGCCATTCACTACATCCCGGTCTGTCGCCACCGTCCTAACTATATCTTGACACTGGACCCAGACACGAACAAGGGAGTGGGGCTAATGGCGTGCGCAACTCATAATATGGTAACGGTAAAGCGACCGGTCTCTTAAGAGACAACTCCCAATGTAGTATGGGGCCCGGTGACAAAATCACGGTTTCTGTTGCATGCATCAGTTATCCTTGCAAGTCTCAAGTCAGGTCGAGACCAGGACTTTAAATCTACAAGTTTGTATGACCACCTCTTTGGTAGGATGCAAGACCACCGGAGGGATACCCCCACCCTAATCACACAGCTTAGAATGTACTCAATTAGCTGCTGAGTGCACAGGGACATTTGTCCTAATGAAGAGTTTTCCACACTCTTCGTTCATACCAGGAATCGAACCCGAGACCTTCTGCGTGTGAGGCAGACGTGCTAACAATTACACTATCCGAGTGGACTGACTCATTGAGGTTGATGCATAGGTTTACAGATCTTTTGACAAATTCTATTCATATAAATTCATATCACCATTATTCAGACAGCAGTGTATTTTGCCTAGCTTTTTATAACATTTCAGCTAAATTGTGTATTCCATCACAAAAGAACGATTCCGCTTTTGACTATGAATTATGCGAGCAATTTCTTAAAACTGTTCGAGCCGGTGACCAAAACAAAGAGTTGGAATGAACGAAACAAGTTATTGTTTGAAGAGGACAGATCTGAAGACCACGCCACATGTGGGGAAACTTCCCATACAAACTCAGTGATCGTTTCCTGCGTCGCATCTGCAACATGAGGGCGGGTTTGGTCATGCCACGAAATCACCAGTCGACTTCCTTGCCCAGACAAAGATCTTTCCTGCCCTTTTCTGTATCTTTGTACAGTAACAGTTTGTCCAGAGAGGTTGAAGGCTGTTCTACATCTAGCCTCAATAGGCTTCGGTTTTTTTATTCTCCTGATAAATCTATGTTTCATTGCCTTTAACTATCTTGTACAAAAATGATTTTTTTTCTGTGTTGAACGAACAAGAGAAACATAAGTGTTTAAACGCTGACCGATGTTCGTATTTGAAAGTTAATATAAAACCACTTTTCCTAGTTTCTGAATCTTTGAGCGTTTGTAAACGACATACAACTGACGGATCACACAAGCAATAAAGAACTTTAATCCCCTGCAAAAGATGACAGATACTTTTGCATCTACCTATTAGCTATTCTAAGTTAGTCTGGCAAGCTAGGTTGTCCAATAGTATTGTACCCAGTGAGGATCGACATCCTTACATCAGTAACGGTCTGATAGCAAGTTTATCTATGTGGCTGGCTCACCTTAACCCTTATAGCACTGCCAGGTCGATATATCGGACTCGATAACGTAGCCAAAAACACTACACGGGCGATATATCGGCCTAAAAAGGCCAGCCGGACCAGCTTAAAAACTGAAGAAAGCTTTGGTGACGGTTTTGGTTGACGGTAGTGTTTTTTTGCTATATGGTCAAAAAGGCCATAGTGCCACAAGGTTTAATATACACAATGGTCAAGCACAAGACCAAAAGTGTGAAGCACCCTGTAATTGTTGAACTCACTACAGTAGTAATAGTTTGCTAGGTTAGCTTGTTAATCATTAAACAATCAACTTAGGTTTCTTCAGTGTTTAAGCTGGTCTGGCTGGCTATGTATGTATCACGTGTACAGTCCGCACCAATGGAGGGCTGAAAATTTCAACATTTACTCCTTATGTCTAGAAAAAACATTTTGTTTTTTGAAAATTGCCCCCCAAACTAGTTTTTAGTGGGGGGTTCAATTTGCAATGTAAGGTTATACAAAAGGCGAGAGAAGTAACTTATTCATTGATTGTCCCTTTTACCAATTCTTTTAATTGATCACCCCCCAGCGTGGCATGCTGCCAAAATAGATTGGTCACGTGACCGTTTCTATTGAGTGAGTAACCAGACATGTTTATTATCAGCAATTTAGGCAAGATCCGCCCCCCCCCAAAAAAAACAAACTAGTTTTTACCGGAGGGTTCAATTTGCAATGTAAATTTATACTAAATTGGTCCATTAGTTTCGCTTGTTTTTTGAAAAGACGGACTGTTTTGGTGATCACTGCCCAACAAAAGGCGAGAGAAGTAACTTATTCATTGATCGTCCCTTTTCCCCCAATTGATCACCACCAACGTGGCCTGCTGCCAAAAGGCATTGCTCACGCGACGGTTTCTATTCCGTGAGTAGCTGGCTTCAGTTGAGTCACACATTTGCTGTATTTAATTCCGAGTTCAAGTCAGGGCCTCCGAGAGGAGCTGTTTTAGCCCCCATACTATATTTGCTCACCGGTAAACGATAGAGAGTCAACCTATTTTATTAATAGACATATCGTATTGACTTAGAAGTTTAACTCTCGGACCCTCTTTAACTCTCTGATGTCCTCTTTGTCCCTCCGGGCCCCAGTACTATGAATCTGCTTCACCCCCCCTCTCAGAAGCCCTGGTTCAAGTCGTAAGAAATTGCTACTGTATAGCTGTTCCGTCAACTGTACATCGGTTCTCTAATTGTTTACTTCATGTTTGTATATTTGGATCATGTTCCCATCGAGCACCCTAAATCTTTGCAGATCTAAAAAGATGCTTTTTTTTTTCCTTGACACCGGTGACGTCACGTTTCAGCGGCGTTAGTTACCAAGTTAAACAAAGTCCGCGTGTTGATATTGAAAATAGAGATTGAATGTAGAAAATAATCGGCTGAATTGGTGTCGCTAGTCTGTCTCTGAAATGTTAAGTTTATAGGTTTTTTGGGGGTTTTTTTAAACTAACAAAGTTACTAAGATACTGTCGAAGTTACTAAGATACTTTCTTCCGAAGAAATTAAAAACTATTTATTCGATAAAGAATTTAGGTTGTTTATAGTTTTTTAAAAACAGGGAACATGATCCGTATATTTTAAAGAGATGACAGGATTATGGCACAGCCAATTGATACTTCTTATAATATTTATTTTTTAAGGTTAGAAACAGTAACTGCTATTAAGAAAATGCAACAAAAATGGGTAAAGTGTCCGGTCTCTTAAAAGACAACTCCCATTGATGTTTACGGCCGGTGACGAAATCCCAGTTTCCGTTGTATGCGTCAGCTTAGTGATGCTTGAAGGGTTAAAGTTTCGTGACAAGGATTTTTATTCTTACAAGTATTTATGACCACCACCTTGGCAGGATGCACGTGCACCGAAGGGATGCCTCCACCCTAATCACACGGCTTAGAGTGTACTCAATTAGCTGCTGAGTGCACAGGAAAATGTGTCCTAATGAAGAGTTTTCCACACTCTTCACTCCTACAGGGAATCGAACCCGGGACCTTCTGCGTATGAGGAAGACGTGCTAACCATTACACTATCCAAACGGACTGACTCATTGAGGTTGATGCAAAAGTTATCAATTTTTTTGACAAATTCTTCTATTAATATAAATTCATATCATTATTCAGACATCAGTGTATTTTGCCTAGCTTTCTATAACCTTTCAGCTAAATTGTGTATTCCATCACAAAAGAACGATTTTGACTCGATGAATTATGTGAAGAATTTCTTAAAGCTGTTCGAGCCGGTGACCAAACAACGAGTTGAAAACTCTTCGCTCATAGCGGGAATCAAACCCGGGACCCTCCTCGGCAGACATGCTAACCATTACCCTATCCGAGAACATGTGTCGACCACATCTTTTCGGACACCCTCTATAATGGACCCGCACGCACACATTGTATAGATTCGCCCTACCCGAGTAATAAAAGCACGGGTTGGCAATCCCTTTGGCCGAAACAGGTTTGAATTCAACGTATTCTCATTTCATCTTTATTTCTCATTTCCACCGCGCCGTCACCCTTCAGAAAACGAGCGCACTTTCTTCTGTTGAAACCGGCGGCGTCTTCTTAACAGGGCGAATCATATCAACAACCAGTTTTGTCGTTTTTGTGTGATTTCTTCTGTAGACGTCCTTGTAAAATATTTTAGTCGCTTGGGGTCTCTTTCACTTCTCTCTCGTTTTTTTTTTGTGTTACGTATTGAAAAGGTACCACAGATCATCAGACATAATGAAACTGAATCAAGGTTAGAAAAAAAAAAAAATATATATATATATATAACTCCAGATAAAAGGAAAAGAAGAACAAAGCGAAGAGTCATGGATGAAGAGTTGTTTGTAACGAGCAAAAGAAATCTGTAGGGTCATAAAAGCAGTGGGAGTCAAGCGTAACTTCATACATAATCTTACACACTTTACATTTTGTGTGTGTATATAATCTCAGTATATGAATGAATGGCTTGGCTTCGTGAACGAAGATTTTTGGGAAAGGTTTTCCACAGCATTAGGATCATAGACGGCCGGGCCTATGTGCTGAGTAACCCTCCAGTCTGAGCAATGTAGTTTTAAGGTGAAGTTCGACATATATATATATACTGAGATTATATACACAGCTTTTGTAAAATATATAGAAAAGTATGGTATATAGTTTTGTAAAGTGTGTGTATATATATATATATAGTTTTGTAAAATGTGTGTGTGTGTGTATATATATATAGTTTTGTAAAATGTGTGTGTGTGTGTGTATAGTTTTGTAAAATGTGTGTGTGTGTGTGTGTATATATATATATATATAGATAGAGAGAGTACAATAGGATAAAGGTTATCCGACTTAATGGTGCTAGGAAAAGACAATGTGGAGACTCAGAATAATTTGCAAGAAACTTATTTAATACCTTAACATGTTTCGACTTATTAGGTCGCTTTCAAAAGGGCGTTGGAGAAAGTGATGCGTCTGCATGGACCGATATATGGAGATAGATATATACACACGCACATATATATATTTCCCCCGTATATATTATTATATACTCCCCTATTTTTAAACGCATTACCCCCATCTCACATACCAATCTGTGGTTCCTACTTGGCGATGGATACTCTGACCTCGGATTGGCCTAGAATTACCCAGAATCCACTTATCACAGATCACAGATTTGGGTCAGCTAGGAATCCTGCATAAGCTTCGACAGAGACAACATGGGGCAGCTACAGTCCTCTCTATGCTTGGAAACATTTCACCAACACTGTGTTGGTGTTAAAAGACTAACTTCAATTTATATCACCCGACGATGAAAACCCTTCGAAACATGTACGGCAAAAACATAACCAATACAATTCCATATATAAACTATACTCCTGTTCTG
>VCCN01002542.1:73831-85673 GCA_006491835.1 Architeuthis dux
GAGAGAGAGATAGAGAGAGAGAGAGAGAGAGTGAGAGAGAATTGTACTCTCATTTCTACTATAAGTGTCACCATTCACAATTCTCCGCAACCTCTTCGTCCTATTTCTTTGCAACTTGCAACAAAGCCCGTTTTCGCCACTGCTACTACAGTTTAAGTGAAGTTCGGATTATTTTCATACCATTGTTGCAGTTGCCTCCGTAGCTGCAACATTTGGTTCTGCTGATGTTTCTAACGTTATCTACCTTTCTATTTCTATTGCTTTCTTTTTGTTGTTGAAAGATTACCTTCCTTCTCCCCCACTTTTTCAGCGTCATTGACATAAGAACCAGTCATTTTGTAATTCTCGGAATCGATTGGAGACTTTTCTTTTTACTCGTATTTTACTTCTTCCCTATATTCTCTTTTTTCTTTCTCATTTCTCTTCACATTCCTCCACATTTTCCTCTTCATTTGGCATGTTTCTTTTCCTTCCTATTTTCTTGTGCTGCTTCTTTTTGTTATTGTTATTTTTCAACGCATCTCTTCTTCTTCTTCTTCTTCTTCTTCTTCTTCTTCTTCTTCTTCTTCGTATTATAAAATTATTAGAAAATTCTGGCAATCATCATCATCATTATCATAATTTTGTGTACTAATTTATAATTTCTTTTTATCGAATATTCCAAATTTGATTTGTATTCCACTTATATTTGTTTTTTGTTTGTCTTTCTTCGATTCTTTTAACTCAGAAGAATTCTGATATTTTCTGTATATTAATATTTTTGTTTATTTCTTTCCTACCTTACACATCTTCTTGTTTTGCAAAGACAAAATCAAATCACACCAATAAATAGATAAATAGATGTTAATGAATAAATGAAAAATGATAACAACCTTATAAACGTTATATTCCTGAATATAATCTGTCTTCATCTATATACGTCAATAAACACACACACACACACACACATATATATATATATATATATGGGGGGGGGGATCAATTTTAATGGTTTCGCTCTACCTTAGTATTGAGCTCTCTTCGGATCATAACTAAAGTCTATGAGGATATTGATGCATAAGTGTATCATACATCCAATATTACCTAGCGAATTTCTTTTCTAGTTGTTTTTTTTTTGTTTTTAAATGGTTTTGTAATAAACTATTGTCTTTTGTGTATTTAATGTCAGGTGTTAGCTCCAAATGATAGTGTTAATTATAAAATTAGTTTTTTCATATGTCGAGCCCTCGAATTAAATATTTTGGATTTCTTATATATGATTTGTATGTGTTATAATACTACTGCCACGACTACACAGCTCCCACCTAGTACACAGTATAAGGCGGTTAAGCACTCTAGCTGATCATATTATCTCTTGAAGCTAAAGCACAAAATGGAAAAGATCAACATAGGATACTCCCAGAAAAACATCCCATTCCCCAAACAACAAATCTACATACTGGAACTCACTGCAAAAATCAAGGAATTCCTAAGGATAATGAGATGGAAAGTCTTCTTCTTCCTAAACGGCAACACACAAGAAGAAACAGAAACATCTAAGAACTTTGGATTTAAGACACAACGGAGCCCTCCAAGAAGCAAAACCCTCGGCAGATTTGAGGAGGATCTTCTTAATATCATCAAAACTATACAATTCTCTAAAGACATAGACAGCTTCCAAAAGAAACTACAAAATTGAACCAGACACACACAAGAAAATATTAACAGACAACATCACCACTACATACAAATACAACAAAAACACTGAACAACTCATCAACACTGAGGCATACAACATAACAAGCACACTAAAGATTAATGATAGAGTATGATCCATCCACACCATACAAGTATACTTATTACTGAAGGACCACAAATCAAATTTCATAAACAAAATGCAAGCCAGGCTGATCAACCCAACTAAAACAGAAATAGGGAAAATCTCAAAGCACATCCTAGAAAAGTTCAACCAGGAGATTAGAAGCAAATTAATGTACAATCAGTGGGACAGCTCTATGGACACCATAACATGGTTACAACAAATAAGGACAAATGGAACGAATACCACATTTATTCACTTTGATATAGTGGAATTTTACCCATCAATAACGGAGAGAACGTTAAATGAAGCCATAGATTTTGCCAGAAACTGTGTAAAAATAGGAGACTAGGATATAAGAATAATTAAACACTGCAGAAGACCAATACTGAGGAGCAACAGCGACACCTGGATTAAAAAGGATTCCAGCAACTCGTTCGACTCAGCACAACTATCAGACCTGATTGGACTTTACGCGTTACATATCCTCAGCAGGTTCATAGACAAAAGCGACACGGGCCTATACCGTGACGATGGATTAATAATAGTTAGAAATGGTAACGGTCCTAAAACAGAGAGCTAAAAAAGCAAATACTAGGGCACTAAAAAGCATAGGATCCAGGGTAGAAATTACCTCCAACATTAAAATAGTTAATTACCTGGACCACATCTTGAACCTTAACAACAACACATACAAACCATTCCGTAAAGATGACTTAAACCCACTATACATTAGCACTAAATCTAACCACCCACCAGCAATAATTAAACAACTGCCTAAATCTATAAGCACTAGAATAGCCAATAATACATCTAGCATAGTTATATTTAACAAGATTAAGGACACCTACAATAAAGCAATACAAAACAACGGCTTCATTAACACACTAGAATTCGTAGACACCAAGGAAACAAAAAGCAAAAATAGAATTAGAAATAGAAAATGCATCTGGTTTAACCAGAAATACACCAAACTAGTCAAATGTAACATCGGAAAAATATTCCTAACATTAATAGATAAACACTTCCCTAAAGACAACACACTAAACAAAATATTCAACAGAAATACAATTAAAATCAGCTACAGCTGCACTAGCAATATGGCCAATCTAATCAGTACAAACAACAACAAAAAACACCATAACAAGACACAAAAACCAACAACTAGTTGCAACTTCAAAACAACTGAATGCCCCCTCGATAAACAATTCCTAAAAACAAACATGGTATACAAGGCAGAAGTTTATACACTAGAAATTATACAGACTAGCAAACACTATATCGGAGTCACCAAACGATAATGGAAGGGGAATCACAAAGTTAGCTTCTCACAGGAAAAATACAATAAGAGCACTACGCTATCAAAATATTTGGGAAATAAAAGAAAAGAGACTAATCCCACAAATTAAATGGTCCATTTTAGCACACACCCGTCCGGCTCTGTCTCGAGGAAAGGTTTAGAATCCTAACTTTGAGAAATAGAAATACACTACTTAACCTTAGAACGGAACTATTCTCAGAGTGAAATCCTTCTAGGAAAACCAAAGAATGACCAGGTCAAAGATGGAAAAGGGAGAGATTCCACTGTCATAAAGAAAACTTGACAAGCTGCATGAAGCAATGAAACGAACGTTGTCAGCTCTGACCATTCTGGTTTCAATATGGAATATTAGCTCCAAATGATAAAATTATAATTATAAAATTAACCGTTTCATATGTCGAGCACATAAATATTTTCAACAACATATATCGGATTATATTTGGGTTAAAAAAGAAAGATCAACTCTGTTGGCTGTGAAATAGGTTATATTATACAGATAAGAAAGCTATATCCCCATTAATTAGCAGCTGGCAAGTAGTTGTTTTTTTTCTCAGATCTCAGATATTCATTTGCAAAAGTTAGGCACACTAAAGGAAACGTTTAACACAAAACCACATTCACAGTCTGAAAATCAATTCAAGAAAAGAAAAAAGAATTGTACAAATGTAAAATTAAAATACTCTTTTAGTTTCCTAGTAAACTACATGAAATGAATTGACAGGAACACCTTTAATTAAAAGAATTGAAGTGGCTCAGTCCCAGAAGTGTTCCACTGTACCCCTATTCACTGTGCCCCACACGCCATTGTGAAAGATAACCATACATCTCTCTAAAGAGCAAGCACAGTGATTGTAGTTTGGACAATAAATAATTCTAAAACAATCTTAGTCATACAATTAGAAATTTTGAATAGGTATGGCTCTATAACGAAAATGTGATTACCTCTGAGTATTAGTTTTGGCTTAAAATTAGCTTTCTTAGCTTTCGCACTGTACAGCAATGCTCAAGAAATTGTTTTCAAAAAAGATGGCAGATGTGTTGGCTTGAGAAGATTAAGTAGCAGCCATACTGTTGTATATTCACATTTGTCGATAATCATCATGATCCATTGTGCCCCGTGATCCACTGTGCCCTGGTTTCCCCTATATGTTTTTTAAAAATGTTGTATTTACTTGTCTGTACATATCTGTTTTGTTCTGTTCCTTTTTCTATTATTTTCATAATCATATTCATTTTTTATCACTATTCTAGAAATACTTTTGAAGTTTTAAGTTTGTCCCTGGAAAACTAAAAAACTCTAGAGAACACTTAGCTTTTCTTACAAATAGCTAACATTTTATATATGATTCTCTAGAGTCCCATTTTAAATATTTTCAAAATCATATGTAAGTGTCATTTTCATTCTGTTTTCTTGTTCAAGAATTTGTAAAGAATATGTTCACGATATGGTTGACCCAATCTTTTGATTTACCTTTTCTGCGACATTACCATAAATAGGCATAGATTTTCCTCTCTCACCATCCTTCGATATACACATATATGTGTGAAGTATTCAGAATGAATGGATAATTTTTATATCAGGAATATATATTTGCTCGGCACCGATTTGCCTCGGTTGCGAAACGAGCGACCCTAATCGTGTAAATAAATAAAGAAATGAGCAGTCTTATACGCATGCTCTGCATTTACCACTGAGTTAAAGACACCCTCATGGTAAGGCAGGGGTCCAGAGCGCACATATTGTCCATCTCTCTAGTCCACGATCGTTGGCACGAATATACATATGTTGTTCCCTATACCGACAGTATGAAGTATTCAGAATGAATGTATAATTTGTATATCCGACATAATATGGACCTTGCAAGCAGCCTTATATGCAGGCTCTGCTCTTACCACTGAGCTAACGACACCCTCATTGTTAGGCAGGGGTCCTGAACGCACATATTGTTCATCTCTCTATTCCACGATTGTATAAGGCTGCTTCCATGGTGGACGCGGGTTCGATCCCAGCACGGCGCCCATTTCTTTATTTATTTACACGGGTTAAGCCGCTCGTATCGCAACCGAGTCAAATCGGTGCCGAACAAATATATGTGCCTAATAATAAATGTCTTTACAATTATCACATATATATATTGTATATGTGTTTATATGTGTGCGTAAACTACAAATTTCATAATCAAGTGGAATGCACTCTAATCAGTCGAAAAGATCAATAGGCGTGAAATATGAATATGCGCATGTGGGTGTGAGACACCTACACACGCACATACACAAACACACCCAAAGTACATCTGAATGTGTATATAACCCCAACACTCACCCAAGGTAGATCTATGTACATAACCCTCAAACCTTGTCAACATAGTCAATACATATATACATTTACATGTGTGCGTATTAGCTAGTGTATATAGGAGGAGTCACTGATATCTTTAATACTGGTTACATATTTTACCTGAATTCTTGAGTGGCATATTATATTTTATCATGATGTTTTGATAATCAGTTGTCCTTAGAAAGATGCTTTTCTTATCTTAAATGAACTTCAGCAACCTGCACTTGGGAAGAAACCTTTAGGGAATCAATTTGAAGTTTTACGATAGAACCGAATCTCTGAAAACACCATTACTTCAATGGAAATATCCGTTTACTTTTTTTTCTCTTTTGAATAGTAGTGATTGCAAAAACAAATGCAGAAATCAAATGCATGTTACTGGAGAGAACCGTAAATAAAGCCGAATCATTTATGTACTTAGTCTATTCCAGTGCACCTGTAAGATAACAAGCAGGAATGTACATCTGTAAATATCTTTTGAACTATGTTCATATATAATACAAATAGCAGTCGGAAGAACATACAGACTTTTTCTGATAACCAATGTTACCGCTGTGTTAATTAAAATAAATATTTTTTAAATAAATATTTTCTGCTTTGAACCTTAAGCCATAAAAATATTTCATGTTACTTTAGTCATTTTTCTTCTGGAGTTTACACGGTCACCAGGGATACGTCAAATTAATCAAAATATAACAAGACTGATAATTTATTTCTAGGATATTTAAAAAGAACTAAAGCTGAATGAGAAAAACTCATAAAAAAACATTAATATACCATTCAGTTTCGTTAGCAAAATTCATATTAATATTTCGATTGTGCTAATATTCACTTAAAATGTACCATTACTGTCTAAAAACGAGAAACACTCCCGCTTCACAGTACAGCAGAAAATAATGCTTAAAAAGACGAAGTAAAGCTATAAAGAAAGCTCGGCTTGACAGAAGAATATGAAGAAAAAAGGGTACATTTCTTCCATAGAAAATAATTATTTAATCTCTTAAATTTTCCCTCTTTCTACTCATAAAACACACGGATTCAGTCTCCGTTCGCGAAACCTTGGCCTCGATCTCGTTTTCTATAATCGTTTATCTCTTGGGAGCTTAAGAAACGAAGACGTTGACGTCATATCAAAAACAAAAGTACTGACGTCATAACATGGCCACTAACATTTATAGGGGCCAAGTAATCATTTTAACCCATTGGAAACGCATACATTCAGTTATAAAAAGTAAATGTTGCCATGCATACGAATGTAGTGATACTAGGTTGAGTTACACAAATAGCATACAAATAAAAAAGCACGCTCATATATAAATGCGTATAATACAGCATTTCTAGCCAATAGTCAAGAGAGGAAAAGTTAATTGGATAGCATTTTATGTCATGTTCCTGTTGCCACATTCATATATTGTTATGCACAATATGGGAGAGAAAGTGTACTTCAAGATATATACATGCATGCATACATACATACATACATACATACATACATACATACATACATACATTCAAGTATATACGACTTGGATGTCAGTGAACAGTAAACAGTTATTCTATCCACTAGTGATTATAACAAGAAGAAAATCCTTTAGTTATGACCTTCAAATATAACATTTTAGAGCTGTAATATTGTTAAATGTTGAGTCAAAATTGGACCAAATTATTTATATTAAGAATCTTAAAGAAACTGTTTAATTACTATTATAATATTTTTCTAATTAATTTGAATGACGCATGATTATCTTTTATAAATCAGGAAATATGGCAATTAGATTTATTGTGAGTTTTTATGTGTATTAAAGTTTGAAAAATGGAAATCTCTCCAACAATTTCAATCTAAAAACTGAGTTGTCTTGTAACCTTTGCGCGTGCGGTGATAGGTAATGGAAATCCAGTTTGAAATAACATGGCAAGGTTAATAGATTTTGTACAATAATCCTTCAACCCCCTTAGGCAAAGTTTTGGAATTTCTTAAAGATTGTAGCATATGATATAGTTTTCAAAAATGAATATAATAATCATATTTGCATATGGGTTGGCAACCATTTTGAATATTAATTAGTTTGCGTGTATTTACAATGATGTCATATTTACTGAAAGAAAACATCAAGCTAAATAATGTCCGAAAATTTCTATTATTATTGATGCAAAATTATTCTTTAAATTGTACCGAAGAAATCCAAATCGATATAACCGAAGTAATACAGATCAGTTGTCACAATAGGACGACCAATGCGCTTAAGAAGTTAATCCGTACTTTTTGCTTCAAACAATATAACTTTTAAGAGGCTATAAATGAATTATAATAGCGCACAGACATTTTAAAACGGAGCGGATTATTGGAACGATTTCTACCTTTATTCTTTGTTGGAGCAAGTATGTAAGTTTCTGAATCCCATTATCAAGGTAGTTTGTTGCATTTGAGGTGCAAGTGACGTATTGGTTAAAGATGTGGACAATGGAATCCGCGAGCCGAATTCAAACTCCGGTCGAGGCTGTCTACGTTCACTTCCCACTAATTCCAATGGGAAAGGCATGAATCCACCCCACCCCCAGATATGGGTAGAATAGCAGGGTAGACTAGGCTCTAGCCTTGGAAAGGCAACCAGTCTAGGAAAAAGGACAACTCTGATTCCAAACCTGTGAGTGGAGCACTATTAAGGCGGTTGGATGACAACTTTGATGTCCTTCCGACAACTCTTGCAGCCAAGCTGATGCCAAACTTATCGCGTTCCGCTTTCTTGTACATCAGCGAAGCCGAGAAGGGGATTCTGTCGTCTGGGTATCCCATGATCTCCAGATGCTTCGTTCCACTGTCTATCGAGACTGTTTATCGAGATGTCCCTGTTTACATTTGGGCTTGCCTATTGTAATCACAATGCCGCACTTTTTGATTTGGTGGTCCTTTTTATTTTTATATGCTTTAAGATGAACCAGGACTTGTAAGCACCATAAACTAATAAAATCCGATAGATAACTAAGTATCAGCAAATAGATTATGCGACACTGATAATGTAAGATACACATTAAAATCTATTTTTCATCAAGCCATTTTCTTAAAGATCTGAGAAACAATTATAATTTCACAGTAATACTCTTTTTTGCTTTTTTTGCGTGAATAAATAATAGCAGGTGTCTGAGTAGCATCTAGCATAATTCATTTCTGTATGAAGAGAACAACAAAAGATATGCAGGTTTGGCCAAGCGAAGGCATGATTAAGAGAAACTTGTTGGTAAGAATGTGAAGGAACTAAAAAGCAAAATGGTAGCACAAATTGCAGTTAATACTTGTAAAAAGACAAAATTAAGAGTAAAAAGACTTCTCATTTATATAAAGCTGATAGATATGTTTTGTTCTGAAGTAAATCATTATTCACCAAGCAGAAATGTTCAGAAATGCGAAAACATATCTATGCACTCGCTGGTGTTTATGATGAAACATTCCTTTCTTAAAGTGACATTTCGTTACTTTCTTTTGAATTTTCAAACGTCTATATGACCCACAAACGGATATTTGGACAGTCACCTGATCGACGATGATCGTTTCCTCCTTAAATGTAATGGCTTGTCGAAGAAACAATAAAGTATATTCATGGAATATTTCTGGTCCATTTTTCATTTTAAGAATGTGATTATATTACAGATTATGGTTGAATGTGTCATTTGATACCGAACATTAAAATTATTAAAATATCTAGTTATTAATATCATTTATTTTACAGAATACGAAAAAGGTCAACATATTTTTTTAAATTGCGAGAAGATTTTATGTAACATAAAGATCATAGTAAAACACTAAATTGAAAAATCTCTCTCTCTCTCTCTCTCTATTCCGAAGTTGATATCATTGGCGACTCGACTGCTGCGCCAAAGTATCATATTGATAGTGGTGATTTTACAAAATCAATCAATCAAAAAAAAAGTCCTCGTTATAGTTTTGAAATTCACGAATCTGCTATGTACATTACCGTTGAATAATACTTAATATATAATCTTCTGTTGATATATGTCAGTATTCTACAAGTATAACAAATTACATAGTCGTCGTAAAAACAAGTAAAAGTCTCTATTACTGTTTTCTGCGTCGAAGCAAAACATGAACATAATATCTTCACGACCATATTTATATTTAGCCACAACATTTGAGATTGAATACTAAAAATGTAACCAGATCGTCTACTGGCGACTATAGACTGACAAAGTGCCAGTGATCTTATCAATATAATGTTTGAAATAACAAATGCGCTTGCTACTTGAGCTTTGCAGTTGAAGTAAACGTCGGTTTTTACAGGAAATAATAATTTGGATTTAGCTGGATTGATTAAACGTCTAATTTGCAATGACGTACTTGCTTTACATTCCAATGACCGCGAGGAAGATACGAATGCAAAAAGATGCATATGGAAAAAAATATTTGTTATCATACAAAAGGGGCAGATCAGGAGATGGTTCTGGTTGTGATGATCGATTGCACTATACGTAGGCAATGCAGATCATAGTTGCCGCACTAGCTCACTTGCTTTGAGACAATTCAAAATCACCCCGGCTGATGCCAACAAGTCATACTGCTACAATGTCCTGTATAACGATCGTTTCTCTTGCATATGCCATTATTCTTTTTATATATCATTGACAGAATGAGATATAAGTGAAGAAGGAAGTTTACTTTTTGTTCTTTTTAACTAGAACAATATTCGGGCTCCTCCATTCCGCAGATACAGAAAAGGCGCTAATGTTGAAACAAGTGTGGCAAAACAATACTAGTGATGTGCCAACTATCAATGGACTCGCATACTAAACGATGCCCCTGTTTGAGTTTTAAATTTCAGTGATTGAGAAAGTTTGTCATTTGTAGAATATTGCTACATTCTAGCAGTGAGTCCGGACGATGTTTTATATTTAATTCAGTTAAAGGCCGTCTTCGTCGGCCATTCAGTACGATGCCAAGTCATTTCCTTTGTATCGAATTAATTATACTAGACTAAATACTAATACTTATAATAGACTAAATACCCAATCTAACGGGAGGAGTAAATTGCTGTAAAAAATAAAATAATAAAATAGGTAGATAGATGGGAATCAGATAGTGTTTAATTTGTTTTTAAAGAGTGATGTAATAGCACTCTTTCTATACACTTTAAAAAAGGGGCGTTGGGGTTAAAGTTGAAGAAAGAGGGTTTAATGTTAAAAGAATGTGGGGCTAATGACCAAAGAATGGGGTTCTAATGTTAAAAAAGGGCTAATGTTGAAAAAGGTGGGAGCTAATGTTAAAGAGGGGGTGGGTCTAACATTTTATAAAAAGTGGAGCTGATGACGAAAAAAGTTTGCTTGATGCTAAAAAAGGGGGTGTAATGTTAAAATGTACTATTTCTTATCTTACCTCGTTATTTCGCTAGCCTTAATGTCAATTTTTTTTAATTTATTCCTTTATCTTTTTTTCCGACTCCATATTGTCTGTTCTGAATATTTAGCAAATCTTCTATTTAGGTCATACTTATCTTAATTATTAAGTATTTTTCAATTATCCTTTAACATTCACTTCTTGGGTGCTCCGTTATTGATTTCTAACTATTCAATATTTTAGCACCACAATTTTCAATATTTCGACACACTAATTTACCTTATTATTCGTTATTGCTACTCATCTTGGTATTCTAGTATAGTATTATTGTTATTTTTCACTATATATTTTTTTCTATTCTTATTTGTCGTATTTTAATTTTATTTATTTAAGAGTTCCTACGTTGTTGTAGTTCTGCCTCTTTCTCCTATTTTTATTTTATTTATTTTGTCACATATCTAAGTGAATTAATTGAGTGTTCTACCTTTTGGTGGCGACACGTGGCCGTAATTTCAGATCTAGAATTAAGGAGTTTACTCTTTTCGGTATATGTTATTGTTTTTAATTTTTCTTCTAGACACAAATTGCAGCTCGAGTTTAAGCTTTTGCATGTTTTAGCCTCTTTCAGAATTGTCTATTTTATTATGGGTTTTTTTCCTGACTCCGTTAGTTTCCAATAATATATTGATAACGCTGTATCTGTTTTTCTAAATTTATTTTTAAAAGATGCCCTATGATTGGCTAGTCTCGCTTTAAATTCAGGTTTTATTATAACCACATATACTTTCTCGTCTTTTTTATTATTTTCTAATGTTGATATTTTTTACTAAATACATTACTTGTTTCGTTAGGCATTTATTTTCTAAGACGCATTGCTCTGTTTGCAGTTGCATTTCCTTGTTGTGTTAATTTTCTCGTGTTCATTCATAATTGTTTCTATTATACTGTTATTATGGTTTGATATACTTTTTCTTAGGTTATCCATATATGCATATCCCAATTATTCGGGTTAAGTATTTTATGTAATTTGCTGTTACTTGA
>VCCN01002542.1:95953-114133 GCA_006491835.1 Architeuthis dux
AAACTTCGCAGAGAGATACGGCTTAAAGATAACTAATACACATATACATAATATATATTATATCTATATTATAAAGTAGTCACATTTATTTGTACTCTAAGATCTCGAGAAGTACGCATCCTAGAAAAGAAACAAAGGCATGTCCAAAATGAGCAGGTCTCAAATAACCTACCTTTACATCGAATTTTACAAAAAAAAGAATTGTCAATTTCAAACTCCGACGGATAAAGTTTTTTCTTTCAATTTGATATGCTTTCAATCTATATGAGCTTCAAATCTTCCGGAAATTTGTCAGTTTTGATAAAAAGATTTTTTTCAGGTTTTAGAAGGGATTCTATTTACAATTCACCATAGGAAAACTGCGAGTGTGAATTTCTCTTTTTTTCAGAGCTAATGTAATTTTGTCATTGGCACCGTATATAATAAAGTAAGTGTGTATGTGTTTGTTTTTGTACTCTTATAAGTCGAGAACTACGCCCCACTCAGGAAAAACAAAGGCATATTCGAAATCAACAGATTCTCCTACAGCACACATTGTTTGGTCGAATTATCTGTGTTCGCATTCACACGAAAAGAATAAACTAATCTTATCGTCAAAGACATCAATGAAAGCAACAATACACCAGTGTTTAGAAACGAGTTAAATACAATCGGCGGACTGAGTTCAAAACCCGACGGAGAACATTTTAATTTTTTCTTTTAATTTCATGTGCTTTCAATCAGATCGGAAATGCGTCAGTTTTGAGAGGAAATATTTAAAGGTGTTATAAGACGTGGTTCTATTTACAATGTAGCTATAATGTTAAACATTACATTCCATTCGTCATATGGATGTGAATTTATCTTTCTCTCAGTTCTTATGCTTGCCTGGCAGTATATTCTAAAGGAATCTAAACCCAACCTAACAATAAAACATGTTTTTCTTACTGTAAAAAAAAACTCAACCCTGCCTCTAACCTTAATCCAAAGACAAAAAAAAACAATTAAAAAATGGGCACAATTTAAATCCGATAGTCCGTTTTGACGTGCGAAATACTGAACGTAACCCCATGAAAGCTCTATAAAATGTCATTTGCTTTACAGTAGCCCAGCTATAAATATAAATATATATATATATATAATTCCACCACCCAATCTAAATATACCTTACAACCTACAAGAAACCTGAAGGACGTTGTAAGAGTTGAATAAAGAAAAATCCTGTATCACTAACATCTCAGCACAGTAACCAAGTCTACCAATATTTTACCTCTGACACTGAAGTTGAAGTGGTATATGTATTCGGTCTTGTCCGTATGTCTGTCTGTCTTCCGCACGATGTCCTCAAAAGTACTCAATGAATTTCAATGAAATGTTGTGGAAAGGTAGACAATAGGCTATGGAGGAAGTGATTGAATCTTTGAGCGGGTCCATGTACAATTACTTCAGTATGCGGTAATAACGGGTAACAATGTAAAATAAACGTGCGGTGATGGGCTGTTCCTAGTTAATAAGTGATAAGAGGTTAGAAATGCAGCTGAAAAAATTCCTTCGTTCACAGCCAATGTTCGCATAAGACTTAAGCGAAAAGTTACGGGCGCTTCCCTTTCCACTGATGCCATAGGTTGAAGGGGAAGCGCCTCTAGATTTGTTTTCTGTTGCCACTTGATAGTGTGGATTAAGCTAGTGCAGAACTTGTAGCATATGTTATAAAGGGGCCCTAATTTTTTTAAAATACACATAAATATTAGAGCACATAATTTTTTTCATTTGTTACATGTCTGTTATTTCAGTAATAGTAGTACTTATTCGTTTTGATTTATGTGCAGTGTCTAAACTTCAGTTTCAAATACGTTCGTATTTATGCAATGTAGATGTGTCAAATAGACACCACACTCCCATTAATTACTGTGTCAAAATAATAACCCACATTAAAGGTGAAAATTGACTAAAATCGTTAACCACAGACATTCAATCGTTCACGAAAGTTGAAGGCAGTATAGTGCTATAGTAATAGAGGAAGTGTAGGATCACTGGATCGGAATTGATAGCTTGCAAGCATTTGGCGCGGGACCCTTGCATTTGCGGGTCCCGAAGCTTATTCTACTTTGGCTACATAGTTAAAATAAGGAGTTACTTGTTTTTGAAATTTGTGTTTACATTTGTAAAAAAATCACGTAAAAAATTAATTAGAAATTGTTCAGTGTAAAATATACACTCGTATTTTAAAAATCTACTAAAGTTCAATTAATTAATGAAATATATTGTACAAAGGTAAATCCCTCAATCGGGTGAGGGTTAAATAATGCCCTGGAACATTTAAAACTGCAATATAAACTAAAGTAATGCTTTGTTTAGCAACGTTGTCGTTTAATTTGTTAAAATATATTGTAGATTTACGATGTATAAAGTCTTTTGTTGACAACTTATTTTATAAAGATTGACTGGATTTTTGCAGCAGCATGGGTATGAAATTATCGTTTTCATTTTTAACATTTTTTCCTTGGCGCTAATGTTTTAAATGTTTCAGGGCAGTAATACTCATGTTAGGATTGGTGGTTGCTATAAAGATGGAGGCGAAGTTGATGAAAGGGGGGAAGTTAATTAAAGTTGTAAGAGATTGTGGATGGTTTCTCAATTCCAAAGTAGTGGTTGAAAATGTAAGCAGCCATTAGCTGACGTGGCTAGCAGTAGCCGTAGTAGTAGCCGTAGTAGTAGCCAGTAATGGCAGCGACTGTTCCCACTGGAAGAGGAAGGCGGGAAAGCAGGTCACATGTTCAAAAGTGAGGAAGAAGACAAATAATCGGCCATATTGGATTTTGGCGGGCAAATACAAAACAAAAGAAACGATCATTGTAAAAATGTATAAAGAATAAACAAAGCCGTCAGATTGAAATGAAATAAATGTTGCATTTAATAAACATGAAATGAAAAGAGGTATAATTAAAAGGAGGTACATATATGTGTGCTAATAAATGAAAGATCGTACGAATGAAGTGGTTTCTGCCGTTTTCTGATTTATGTAATAGATTTTACCTTGACGTAGCGTGGGTTATAGTCGAACCCGTAAAACCAATGGCCATATTTGGACCGTGATGTAAAGAGATCAAGGCAAGGAAATCAACAAAGCATGAGAGAGCTTAGAAGTCATTCATCAGAAGAGAAAAACAGTATTGAGCAAAAATACACAAATGTAGAATGTACAAAAAATGCTCGTGAAAATGTTCGCTTGCAAATCAGATAGTTTCACTGTGTTTGTATGCTTATAGTTGAAGCACAAATGAGGAATTGTATATAAATACAAAGATGTCTTTTTCATAAAAAATGTTTTGTGTGAAGTAGGAGTATTTTTACGTTATTGTGTTGTATGTAAAAAATCAAATGTTCGTTTTTGTTGTAAGGTATTATATATAAATACAAAAATGTCTTCAAAAAAGATTTCTACGTATTTGTTTGTATGTAGTCGTACAAGATCAAATGTTCGTTTCTGTTGAAAAAGTCTTTGTATGCAGAAATTCTGTTGTGAAAACGTTCACAAAACGACCTCGCCACGTGTCCTGTAGAAGGGAAAATCTTACCGGACGTTCTGTCAGATTTTGTTGAAAAGATGTTGTAGCGGCGAAAGAAAATATCACTTGACTTGTAGTGCCGGTGATGAATTTTCGTAATTACTGAAGATTTTGTAAAACTTTACGTTGTAACTTTGGTTGGTGAAAAACGTGTCCGTGCGTGCGCAAAGCACAGAGAAGTTATCCCATGTTCCAAGTTGTTGCAACAGGCGTCCATGATTTTTCGCTCACTGTAAGACGGTAAGAAGTGTTGAGAAAAATCGCATATGTAGTTAGCGTTGAGAAAAATGTGTTCGTTTCTCGAAGAAGAAATTCAACATCTTCGAGAGATGTTGAATTGCTTGGATAATTCTGTTGTTAATGGCTGCCGGGTCCCTTTGTTGTTTTTTTTAAAGGCAGGATGTATATATGTTCGGGAAGAAAAGGCTTGTTAATGTGAATAAAGAAATGATTAAGCATATTTAAAACAATGTTAGGGTCACCAGAATTTTATAAATAAATCCAAAAGATTTAAAACAAATCACGTGTTCAAATCATGTCGAGGGTCAACAATTTGTAGCGGGAAAGTGTATATATTCGTTGAGGAGAGAAAGTATTGTACCTGACTCCATGAGGATAAATGATCGTATATAAGTTTCCTAGCTACAATTAAAGTTATGACCTGATGTTAGGTCGGGATGAGCAATATTCCTATTCGTCGGTAAGGGGTTGTAAGTACGTCTATGTCCCTGTGGGTCGAAACCTGTGCTCACTTGTAATAGTGTGTATGTATGTTAAGTGGGGACAGTAGTCAGTGGTGAAGGAATGGGAAAAGGTATACACGATGTTGTGACACAGGAACTTGGGGAAGGAAAGAAGGGAATGCTGAAATAGACTTACCGACGAATAGATAAAAAATACAACAAGCAATGAATGAAAATACGAAAACGCAAAAGTATAAAATATATAATAAAGGATGTTTATTATACATGAAATATACAAAAGGGAAGAGAGTTAAGGTTTGTGAAAGGTTCCTACTTAAGGTTCAGAAAATAGTTGTGTTTTAAGTACTTGCCTCTGTGTATTGGAGTATGATTTTTAGCGGCCGTGGTAGAGAGAGAGTGTGTGTGTATGTGTGTGTGTGAAAAAACAGCGGTATCTCCGACGGGGAGTCAGGAGATCAAAAGTCCAGGCTGTTCTGAAGATAGTGTGAAAGCATTTGCTTATATCGCGAAATGCTGTTCTATGATTTGTTAGAAAATCCGGATTAAATATTGATAGCTGGGATGATTGATGCCCGATCCTAGCTTTAGGCGGGAATCCTGTGGAGCCTATTTTGGGGATATTTTCATAAAGTGTGCGCGAAAAGGGTTCTCAACTGAGAGATCTATGGAAGGTCATAATATGGTGTGAATGTTTGCAGATGAGAAACCTACATTCACAGGAAAGTCTAGCCCCCTAAAAATAAATGACAAATTTAATTGAAAGATGTTTGCATGTAATTTGAAGGTCATTAATGTTTTGCAAATAATAAGACGCCAGAATGCAATAGGTATGTCGTCTATCACGTAAGTTCCTTGACAGAACAGTTTAATTTTTCTGTTGAGAAGAGAAATTACTTCTCGAATGATGTGTCTAAGTAATTTGTTGTTGTTATTGGTAACATGTAAAATTAAACATCTAAAAACCTGCTTTACAAATAAGCTTATAAAACTTATAGGAATTACAAAAGAATTTTCTTCGACAGAGAATCAGAACCTAATGAAAACAAAACTTGCATATAACGGTTTCGTTCGTAGAAACGACCGAGAACATAAAAGTAAACAAAAATGTTCTTCGAAACATTGCGATATCCTACTTAATAATTAATGAAAATTTGTTTCCCTTTCTCTTGACTGTGATTTGGACTTTTTTCTTTCTAGCAAAGCCAATAATTTAATTAAGTTTTTAAAATAGGGTGTCGATGTCTGCTGGAGTATTTCTCTGATCAGTCGTAAAAATTCATTTTATAATATATTGGTTTTTTTTTATCATCCTGTTCCTACAATGTTGTTATTTAAGATGTAAAATAAAATTATCTTTCAGAAGTTTCACTGTGTTTTTTAATGGTAAAAAAAGAAATGCTTTTCAGTGGAGATACAATTTCTTAAATAATAAAATATACAGACATGTTGCTGTTTATAACGGGAAACTTTAGGTTTTCACTCAAAGCTATTAAAGAACAGAACGTTTACACTGTATTAGGGGAAACTGATGAGCACGGTTGCAACACTTTTGCATTTCTCTCAGTTACTCAGAGACTATTTGGACTAGACCAACAAAAACGTTATTTATTAAACTTACGGTTACAGATCAAAACATCCAATGAACAAAACGTCCAATGCAAAGAGGTCCAATGCAAAAACGACCAATGCAAAAACGTCCAATACAAAAACGTCCAATACAAAAATGTCCAATGCAAAAATGTTCAATACAAAAACGTCCAATGCAAAAACGTCCAATACAAAAAGGTCCAATGCAAAAAGGTCCAATGCAAAAAGATCCAATGCAAAAATGTCCAATGCACAAAATATCTAATGCAAAAACGTCCAATGCAAAAAGGTCACACACACATACACATACACATACGCAACATACACACACATGCTAGAGAGATGTGTTTGGTCTACGTTATGGGTTCTATAATCTACCTAACTGAACTGAACAGGTTCCCCTTGATTAATGCGATTAATTAACCCCCAGATGGTACTGCGTACATCAGAGACGCGTTAAATAAATACAACAATCAATGGTAAAAATTACAATGTATCCATGCTCGATTATTAATTAATTAGTCGCTTTTGCGTTGGTTCAATGCAAAAAGGTCTAATGTAAAAAATGCCAATGCAAAAAGGTCCAATGCAAAAATGTCCAATCTTTTGTCCAATGTAAAAATGGCCAATTTATACATATATAGACTGTTACAGGTCAAAACGTCCAATGAACAAAACGTCCAATGAACAAAACGTCTAATGCAAAAAGGTCCCATTTATACATATATAGACACATGCTACATACTCAAACACGTATACACATACGCACATGCAATCATTTGTTTTATTTGTTTAAATACATCATTATTAATGTTGCAATACATGCTCAGCTTTCATTCATAAGAGGGTCTTTAGGTTGAGACTTATTATGGACAGATTGGGTTTGGGGTTAGAATACAAATATAGGGGAGGTGGTCCCTATTGTAAAGCTTCACAACCACGCTCACTTGATGTTAAAAACGGCGCACAAATGAAACAATTTAGGTTAAATTTATTCAAAGCAATGGCAGTATAATTTATGGGTAATCCAGGCCCGGCCATTTTGAATGGCTAAAAGTGACTACATTTTTGTAAATGGCCAGAATTGGGTAGATTTAAGAATTAAAATTGCAGACTATTTAGGACAGGAGACTTTTTATTTACATGAGTTCGTGTGGAGAAATATTGAAAAATGACAAAGGAAAATTATTTAATCATTTTTTTTTAATATTAATTTCAACTGTATATTCATTTTAGTGTAACAAATATGAAAAGAAATGTTTTATCGTTGTTAATTGCAACCCCAACCCTAAACACTAACCCTAAATTATATCCTTTGTTTTAAATGTTCAAGTTTTCGGCTTTCATTTGTACCGTAATAAGTTAGCAGCAGCAAAGAAAAATCTAGTCATTTGTAGCCATTCAAACTGGCCAATTTAAAAATGCCTGATGCGTTATTGCAAGTATTGACAATTTATGTATTTACTTGTTTTTCTTTCATTAATTCTCTTATTTCTTTTTATTTGTGCGCCGTTTTTAACATCAAGTGAGCGAGGGTTTGAAATTTTACAATTTACAATCAGGACTATATTATGCTAAAAAATTGAAATTTTAATATATTTATTAACAACAATAAATTAGTTTTAGCAACATTTACTTTCAGAGAAAAAATTATCAAGGTTTGAAAAGGTCCAATATCAAAATCCATATCCATTATTTGTCGTTTAATAGACTCTAAATTACGAAGGGAAAAAAGAAAACAATTGGTTTGTAATATAATGTAGTACTTAAACAGTTCTATGTAGTAGTACTAGTAGTTGTATCAACGCACAGAGAGAGTAGTGGGGGATCATTGCGGAAGTCAGTAGAGGCCGCTATTAAGCAAAACTCGTGTTAAACAAAACCACGTTAATTAAGGCATAGCTGTATCTGTCCATAATAAGTCTCAACTCTTATGAATGGAAGCTAAGGGAACATGTATTGCAACATTAATAATGATTTATCAAAACAAATAAAACAAATTATTGCATGTGCGTATGTGTATGTGTATACGTGTTTGCATATGTGGCATGTGTGAGTGTGTGTGAACGTGTACATTTGATTATGTAGCATTTGTATATATATGTATAAATTGACCGTTTTTGCATTAGCCCTTTTTGCATTGGACGCTTTTGCATTGGACGCGTTTGCATTGGCTCTTATTGCACTGGACCTTTTGCGGTGGCCCTTATTGCATTGGACCTTTTTGCATTGGAAATTTTTGCATTGGACATTTTTTCATTGGACCTTTTTGCATTGACCAACGCAAAAGCGACCAATGCCAAAAATGTCCAATGCCAAAATGTCCAAAGCTAAAAGGGCCAATGCAAAAAGGTCCAAAGTGAAAATGTCCAATGGACAAAACATCCAATACAAAAACGTCCAATACAAAAAAGTCACACACACATACACATACGCAACATACATAATGTAGAAAGATGTGTTTGGTCTACGTCATTGGTTCTATAATCTACCTAACTGAACTGAACAGGTTCCCCTTGATTCACGCGATTAATTAATCCCCATATGGTACCGCGCATATCAAAGACGCGTTAATTAAATACAACAATCAATGGTAAAAATTACAATTTATCCATGCTCGATTATTAAAAACTCAACATATTAAGTGTAGCTACTCTATAAAGTGCAGAATACGATACTCTTGTAAAGAAAATAAAAACAAATGTGAGGTAAATTATTAAAACATTAGTTGTTGTTTAATAGACTCTAAATTACGAAACAATCTTACGTTTTAAAGCTTAATGTCTAAAGTAATTACTTTCCTTTCAGTTTTGCAACTCTCAATTGTTGTATCACTCTTGTTCTTAAACATGGTTAGAAGGGCTAATATCTTTTAAGTAAGTAATGTTTGAAGAAAACAATTGGCTTGTAATATAATCCATATTACAAGCCAAACAGACTGGACGTGGTATAGTAGTGGATGGCGCAGTGAGAGTTGCGGCAGACGTGAAAGCGGAAGATGTGAAAAGGGACAAAGACCACTATATTGATAACATGTGGAGATTGGTCCGGAATGTAAAATGACTTTTACTGTTGACAATAAAAGACATAGAACGAGGAGATCAGTTTCTTTAATTCGGAATCGCGTTAATCAAAATGTGTGTCCGTGTTTAGCCCTGATGTCCGATTAAAATCTGTTAAACTCGAACATCCAAGATTGTCCGATTTCAGGTAGATTCAGATATTTCCGAAACCAAACACAACCATTATTTTTTCAAGTCGGACCTTGACTTGACTAATCTCTTTTTTGTGGGAGCCTGTGGTGTTGAGAGGTAATTAAAATGTAAACTATCTGTTATCCGGTAACCCGATGAGGGTCAACCAACTGCCTTTGCCTGAGCCATGCGTATACAAACGCCGTTTTTCTCAAGACTCTATCAAAGCTTTGAAATAATTCCTAAAAATATTACTTATTGCTTCAAGTTAATACAACATTGGGAGGTACGTGTTAAGGAAAGGGGTCTCAGTTCGAAAAAACTGTTTTCGCGAGTATTTTTTTGTGTGATTTCAATCCACAAGACCATTTTTTTAGTTTTGAAAAAAGTTAATTTTTCATGGTTTTAGGAGGCGGGGTGGGGTTATAGTTACAATGTAACTATAATGATAAAGTGGGCACATACTTTTACGGAAGTACGGCTTGCATGAATAATTTCCCTCTTGGTTTGAAAAATGGCGCATAAATAAAATCTCACATATATATCTCACATTTGTTTTTCTTTACAAGAGTATCATATTCTGTACTTTATAGAGTAGCTAGCTACAGTTAAATATGTTGAGTCGCTATATAATCGAGGATAAATTAATCGCGTTAGTCCAATTAGGTAGATTATAGAACCCACAACGTAGCATGTGTGTGTATGTTGCGTATGTGTATGTGTGTGTGACCTTTTTGTATTGGATGTTTTTGCATTGGACGTTTTTGCATTGGACGTTTTGTTCATTGGACGTTTTGTTCATTGGACGTCTTGACTTAGCACCAAACTTACACCTGTCTGCTAATTAGCCATACCATTTAAAGATTATTACATATGACATATCGTTCACAATATGTATTTGAATGGCAGAAGTCAGATATTGCAACTGATTCCAACCCTAGAGACAGTTGCAACACTAACCAGGGACGGTTGTAACGTGTTAAAAATATATTAAGTTTCATCAATTAACTATTGTTTGTTGTCTCAATGAGCGTAGTATCCTGAAAATATGTATTGTTTTATCAAATACTATTATAGTATTATATATTTATATACAATAATATTGTAGTATTATTTATTTATCAAAGTTTTGTTTGTTTATGCATAGAAGATAGGTCTACCTTGAGTCAATTTGCAGATGTTACAGATGTTATTCAATCTCCCCATAGTTCAATGCTAGATAGGGAAAATGGGACAATTTACAATGCAACAAACCTTTATTAAACATGTATTTATTGTACAAAACTGCAATCGTTTTATACTGATTTTTGTCCGGTGAATGTGAACTACGACCATGGGTTTCCTGAAAGGCGCACAGACATCCCAAAATGACACAGCTAATAAACTTTTAAAAACTTGTTGCAACCGTCTCTCCAACCGTATCAGCCATGACAGAACACCATGTGCTAGCTAGACACTCTGACTTTGACACATGCTAACCATGTCACTTAGAACTCAACAAAACAATGATTCAAAGTTTTGATTATTTCATGCAACCGGTCAGGAGAGTGTGACAAAAATACGGCCCATGACAAAAATTACTTTCATACATCCAAAACACGTTTTCTTCTCCAATAAATGCAGATCTTGAATGTGTTTTCTGTCCTCCTGGTGGGTATAAATATGAATGTGCAGTATGAATGTCATCACTCTAGCATGTTTCTGATTGGTGGAATATGACTTGTTGCAACCGCCCTCAGTCTCACCTATAAGATATTGACCCTGGCCAGTTGTTTTGTTCAGAAATGGATCCTTTGGGGTAATTAAAGTTTTTAAAACTATTCAACCTGCTCCATAATATTTGGCTGTGTTAAAATACGGTTAGATTATAAAAGTCCGGAAGGCTGTTTGCGTTGTTGCTGTGTCTGGTGTTATTATTAAGTAAAGGTCAACAAAGTTTCTCTATATTTTTATATCACACACACCAAAACATACTAGATTCATATATTCACTGCCATGTCTTCCATATACAAATAACATCAGATGCTAGTACAAAGTATCAAAATACTCAAGTTATGATTTAATCGGACACAGATTGACGTAACGAAGAAAAGAAAAGTAGTTATTACTTTTGCGGTGAAATGAAGATGGCTTCAAAAACAGTCAGCACAAGTAAGTGAGCAAACAATTTACGATTAACGTTGATACAGATAACTTTCCGAATCATTCTTTCCATGTATGTTACATTACTGTATCAGGCTTATTCTGGAAGTTTTACGTTGATACATACAAATATACACATGCATCCCTTTGTAGTGCTATGTGAAAAAATAAATATATACAAATGCTTAGGTACACATTCCCTTATATTCATATAAATGTATATGAATATGTTTACATTTGTGTATGTGTATACATAGTGTATACATATATCCATGGGTGTATGGGAACTGTTTGATTAAGGCGGCAGAGGGATTGATTTTCCTGAAATTTTACATTGTTTAGCCCGATGTTTTTGCTCGTACCCCTATGCGTATATATTCATACATATAAGATTACATTTTTTACTTAATAAAATTCACTTATCGATACACATAAACATTTCTTACCTTGTTGGTCATATCTCTTTGTATATGGTTATGTGCATGTACCGCCCTGTCGGCTGGGGCATAGAATACGCCGACTGTATCCTCTGCAGACCGTTTACCAAAGTCGCAAGACTCTAATTAAAAAATAATAACCGTTTACCAAAGTCGCAAGACACTATTTTGGGGATTATAAACTGATTTCGGCATTAAATGACCTCTCAAGGATTGATATGCCGCTAAACAAATCAATCAATCAATCATGTGCATGTATTTACATGTGTTTTCTATTGAACTGCCAAAGCTAAAAAAGAAAAGTGGTTAAGTTTTATACTTATATCTTATATCTGGATAAATTCCAAGCTGGATGAGATCAAATTACTCTTCAACATTATTTTGAGTGTCGAGATGATGATAGGATTGGACGTTACTTTCAAAGTTTTCTAGAGTTGTATAGGGATGATTATGTTTCCCCTGCAAACCAATCGGTTTGATTTTATAATATTTTATTTTTGTCTGGAGAGACGAATTCTTTACTTTTGTTACTATTGATGAACTTAATATTCATCAATTAAATCATCCAAGTGTCTAGGAGACCGGGGGTTGAAAGAAACGGAAGTGGGGAAGTTGAATGACAGCAACAAATATAATTTAGAACTCGAGCATAACAGTCATCACCTGACATTATAAGAGCAGCCTACTATAAACTATTTAGTGAGAAAACCTTACACGTACTTTTAATTTCTGAAAGGAAGAGTTTACAAATATTTTCGTCCATGTCTTTTCTTTTTAATTTCAAATGTTTAGGGTTTCATTCTATCATATGGTTTGTTTGTTAATAAAGAAGGTGTTTTTCCATACGTACGTTATTCAGTTTACTCAGTTGTATTAAAATGTATATCTTCTTAGGGTTCTCGGTCGTTTCTGCGAACGACATGTCGCCGACACACAGTCAGTCGACATCACTTTTACTGACTTGGCTTTTCGCCGACTGCATTTTCGTCGAATACTTTTTTGTTTTTTACTATTTAGAGATTAAAAACGAAAAGAACAGTGGAATTTCTGAAAAATAATTTGATTTTACATCTTAAATAACAAAATTGGAAGAACAGGATGATAAAAAACATATTATATTATAAAATTAATGTTTGCGTATAACTAGAGAAATAATCCAGCAGACATCGACACCCTATTTTAAAAACGTAATTAAACTTGAAAGAAATTAGTTCTTGAATTTTGTCTTGGCTTTGCTAGAAAGAAAAAAGCCCAAATTTAACTCAAATTTACGTTAATTATTAAGTAAATTATCGCAATGTTTCGAAGACAATTATTGTTTACTTTTAGATTCTCGGTCGTTTCTTCGAACTGCTGTCGGCTGACTGTGATATGCCCTGCATAATCTTTTATAGCTTCCTTTTTTATTAACAAGTTCTAGCACGAAAAATAAATAATACTACAGTTTTCTAAAATTATGCTCATAATCTCGTTGATATTTTAAGAAATAATGGACGAGAAACTAATTTCTAATTTTTTAATGATCTGTGCACCCATTTAACGGAAATGACAGTCACAATATCCAACAATACTGTCAATGGGCTGGCATAGATTACCAGCCAAGAGTTCAGAATATCCAGAAACCAACAGGCTAGCGGAAACCTTTATAAAACACCTGGCCAAAATAAGGCATCGCAGCAATCATAGAATACAAAAGCCCGAAAGCCGAACTGAACACACATCTTAGAACTTCCCGCTCAACATCACACCCCACAACTGGAAAATCACCTGCGTAGCACATGTTTGGCCGACAAAACTTGACTCGTCTACCCGACCTAACATCTAAAATGAACAGACCTGAGATAGAAGAGAGCCGTCATACAAAAAAATGGTGAAAGTGAAAAGGAGTTCTACAAAGATCGCAAACATTATGTTCGCCACGGACCACGTCCTACTGAAATAATGAAAAACAAAATCCAAACCACCCTACAACATAAACCCTTTCACAGTGACCGAATTAATGGGGCATCAGATCAAAGCAGAACGAGAGGGTAAATCACGGACAAGGGATGCCCTGAAGTGAAAGAAGGTGATTATTAAGCCGCGTGTTGATTATAACCTTCGACGACAGCGCCGGGAAAAGTATGAACGGAAAAGGGCGGACAGTAACGATTACCATTATTTCAGTGAAAGTTTGGAAGCACCAGAAGCCCCAGAAACGCACACAGATAATGCAGAAACACGTCTTGATGAAGCAAGCAGCAACACGATTGTTGCTGCTCCGAGAAAAGAAGCAGTCAATGAAACGACTCAGCAACATCATGAAACGGAAAACGACTAACCCAATACAAACACTTACTGACCAGACACTCAATAGTATTTTGTTAAGAGTAAACTATATACAGGTGTAACATCTCGCATGGTTGACAAGTTATGAGCAGTTACGGCCCTTTAAGCTTATAGACATATGGCGCTATGTTACGTATGGATTGTCGCTCTTGATATCAGCGACTTATTTTATTTGATATAAAAAGGACTAATAACTGTTGAAGGACGGACTAGACCTTTGAAGATTCTAACTTTCTATGACTGCGTACGTGCCTTTTTAGTCAGGATATTCAACCAAGGCATTAGAAGGGATTTCGGAATCGAGACACGTGCACTGTTGGTGATGTACAAAGGAGACAAGGAAACAACAATAGTAGTTGAAATACACAAACAGGAAATCATGAGGACGCTTCACGGAAAGAGAATTATGTCTATCTAGGAATACTGGAAGCGAATTCAATCGAACAGAATGAAATGAAAGGAGAGGTCAGAAAGGAATGCCTCAAAAGGACAAAGTAGGTTTTGGAAACTATAATCAACAACAGAAATATGATCAAAAGAATTAATACATGGGCAGTATACAGTGTAAGTTATTCAGAGTCCTTCCTAAACTGAATGAGAAAAGAAACGAGAACATTGGATCAAAGAGCAGAAAACTGATGACTATGCATGACATTTTGCACCCAAGGGATAATTGTATATGATTCGTCAGTATTTATGAACTACACAAGGTAGAGTAATGAGAGATTATTTATGACAAGCAGAAGTTGCAGTAGACCTGACTAAAGGAAAAACGTGGGATCCAAAATCTCCAAAAGAAGCCAAAAATAGGAAGAAAAATAACCGAGAGAGACATAAAAAAAAGTAATTACAAATAAAAAGAAAAGGTTGCGAAGAGGACATTTGAAGAAAATAACTAAATCTCTGTTAATAGTGACTCAGAACATTTCTATAAGAGTCAAGTATATTAGGGCTAAGATAGGACACAACAAAATATTGATAGAGATAGAGAGGAAACGACTAATCATATAATAAGCGAATGCAGTATGTTGACTCAGAAAGTGTGCAAAAATAGCCATGGCTCGGTGGAAAATGTAATACATTAGGAACTGTGCAAATGACTAGGAATTTACCATAATAAAACAATGGTATATGCACAAACCAGAAGCTGCATTAAAGAAGTAACAGCAAACAATTCTCTGGTAATTGAATCCAGGTGAGAAAGATCAAAACCAATGGTATATGCACAAACCAGAAGCTGCCTTAGAGAAGTAAAGGCATACAATTCTCTGTTAATTGAATCCAAACCAGAAGATCCGATCTTGCCTTAGTAAACAAGGGGAAAATTTGTCAGATAGTGGACTTTCACAGAGTTAGATTTGAATAATCTAAAATGCTGAAAACATATGTACACCTTGCAAGAAATCTGAAAAAGAAACTCTGTTCATTAGCAGTTTATCATTATATTTATCGGGGAAAAATCAAACTCTCGATTAAAATCTTGCAAACTTGCACTCAGTAATCATAGAAGGAGATTTTGAAAGATGTTGGGTGAAAAGTTATTTACCGAATCGAATAACTGTATGTGAACTTGAAGACTGTAACGTTTATGCGTAAGATTAAATTTAAGAAATGCTTCAAAGTTGAACTTTAATTTTTGATAATACATTTCTCAAGTGAATGAAACTCTCTATCAGTAACAAGTATTACTAATGTAACGTATTGGAAACTGTGGCTCTAATATAATCACTTAAACTGAATCCATGGAAGTGTTAAAGGTTTTCTTTTAAAGCAAAAAGCAATTGAATTTGAAAAAAGATCCATAACGCTGTTGATCACAAGATGGCACAGCAGCTACAAAAATGCTTATATGATGCTTTCTATTTACAAAAGTAATTGACAAATGTACATATCCTTATAATATGTGCGTCCATGCACACAATCATTGACTTATTGACATGTAGATGTTCCTTTGGAGATATGTAATAGTTAAAAGATGTGAGAATAATGAATGAAAACCTCATTACATACAACATGAATATTTTCCAAATTCCCATAAATATAGAAGGCTAGTGTTTATACTTACACACGTACAATAGAAAAATAAATTCCATACGTTATATATACAATCTTAGATCTTCATTTAATGTGACTAGCGTGTATGTCGAACGGAATTATCATATTGATTCACGATGAGCTACAACATACTTTGTCATTAGTGTTAGAACCTGATGTAAATTAGTATTTTATTCTAAAAGTCGCATAAAATCAAGGTGAATTATTTAAAAAATAATTTCAATGACAATATAAAAAAACAAAGTTTCAGTAATCAAGTGCATTGTATTGACAGATTCCGTGATCATACTCTTCATTGTACTAGAACGCTAATCTACTTTATATTTGTGAAACATGTATTTAAATTCCATCAGAATGTTGTGGTCACAAGCATATGTATATTGGAACATTTTACAGAAAATACCATATAAATCAAAATTTGGAAAATCCAATCTTCTTTTTAATCTAGATGAGAAAAGATTAATAGAAATATAATAGATTATTTTGATGCTGATGCTGTGTATTTGTCTTTTAAATAACGCCTATAGTTCTTATAATTAAAATTTAGCGGTTTATTTAGACGTAGATTTGGATATATGCTATTAATGAATATATCAAAATTAGTAGTGATTGTCATTGTTGTCAATCTGCCTTCCAGCTAATGAACAATTCAAAATAACGTCCTTATATATATGCAAATATATAATACCAGCCATGACTTATGGATGCGAAACCTGGAAACTAACCAAACGAGCAGAAAACAAACTTAGAATAGCACAGAGAGCCATGGAAAGAGCAATGCTAGGGGTAACGCTGAGAGATAGAAAAAGATCAACATGGATAAGAGAAAAGACTAGAGTAAAGGATATTATACAACTAATTAAACAACAAAAGTGGAGATGGGCCGGCCACCTAGCGAGAAGAGATGACAATAGATGGGGGAAAAGATTAACAGATTGGTGCCCATGGGATAGTAAAAGAAGTAGAAAACGGCCAGACACAAGATGGAGGGACGAGATAGAAAAGTTTGCCGGTAAGACTTGGCAGAGATTAGCACAGGATAGGTTGTCATGGAGGGAGATGGGAAAGGCCTTCGTCCAGCAGTGGACTTATAACGGCTGATGATGATGATGATGATACACACGCATATGGATTATCCATATGCGTGTGTATATTTGCATATTTATATTAAATATTCATCAGTTCATATATACATACTGTGTAACCAGGCATTCTACTAATGAATACATACGTAGTATTCCACATCCATGAGCATCTAAATGTGTGCTACTAGATATAATGCAAATAGTAGAATAATGTAATAGAGGTTGAATGTTAAAGTTGCACTCCTAAATGTCCAGCTGTGATGTGACGACAATAAGAGAAGAAAAAGATTCAATTTTGATTCTGTAAAAAAGAATTTCTCTCAAAATTTCGCTAAATATTTGTAAAATAATAAAGCACTATAATAGTCACTAATTAATTAAAAACTTTAGTCTTTCTCATAATAAACCACCATTTTTATTTCTGCAATTTATATTTGTCATGCATTTCTTCCTTGTTCCATTTGATTGCCATGGTTAATCACCATAACTGAGGCAAAAATAGAGTTCTAGCCTTTAATCCACTAGGGACAAAACAGAGAAATGCATTTGAACTGTGTAGTGATGCTAACAATCACGAACTCTATATATCGTCTGCGAAAAACTGTTTTAAAATCCGTATCAAATGTAAACTTAACACAAAACTCTTGAAGACTTCACATATTATATTTACAAAAGAAAATAATTCATTGGTTTGATTTTTAAGATATCAGAAGCGGAAATAATAAGATCAGTTGTTCCACTGGTGCATGAATTGATCGTTGGATCTGTTCTGTATTAATGTAATAAAGAATGTAGTCCGGGGACTACCGTGCGCCCCTCCCCACCATAATCCAACATTTAGGGTACCATAATGTTCCTTACGATGTCCTGTTTCAGAAAAAAGATATTCCCAAGAAAAAGGTTGGGAAGAACTACATCATTTACATAAAACAAAATGGCCGCCAGCATACACCAAAAAAACAGAAATTCATATCTCGTCGCCCAGTTGACATATATGAGTACTTTAAAAGGCTAAATCATGGGTTTCAGAAATGCGGAATTTCAAAAATCCAAAAATCTAATTTATAGGTATTTTAGGATTTTACAAGGAAATGTCAAGT
>VCCN01002542.1:158601-177103 GCA_006491835.1 Architeuthis dux
ATATGTTATTATTTGCAATTTTTCTTCTAAGCATAGGTTATAACTGGAATTTAAAGTTTTGCACGTGTTTGCCAGTTTTATTATTGTCCAGGTAATCACGGGTGTTTTTTTTTCATATCCTTCAACTTCCAGTAGTAAGTTGATAGCGCAGTGTCGGTCTTTCTATGTATGTTTTTGAAAGATGCCTTATGATTTGCCAGCCTAATTTTGAATTCAGGTTTCGTTAATCCGAAGTAAGTTTTTTCATCTTTTGGGTTTTCTAGTGTTGATATTTTAGCCCTGTATACCACTTCTCTGGTTAGACATTTATTATTCACTACACATTCGTTTGGGTTTCTACAATTACATTTCTTTTCAGTTATCTTGTTCTCTGGTTTATTTTCAAGTTGTCTTGTAATATAGTTGTTATAGCTGGTTATGATTTTTCATATGTTATCCATGCATGAGTATCCTAATTTTATGTTATTAGTATTTAGTATTCCGTGCAGTTTATTTTTCCTGGGGAAGTCTTTTATAAATCTTTTTCTATAAATTCTATAGTTCTATAAATCTTTTTCCTACATTCGTTTTCACATTTTCCTTTTTATTATTATTCCTATTTTTTCCATTTTTTCGCCGTTATATTTTAGTTCAGAATTATTGTATCCACTATTTTGTAATGCTTTTTGATATTCTGCAATATGTTTATTAAACACTTTCCTGTTAGACGAGTTTATTTATAGAGTTGGGCATCTCTTTTATTATTGATGGTGGATGGTTAGATTGTATATTAACATATAATGGCTTTGAGTAGTTTTCATAAGTGTTATTATTTAGGTCTAGGGTTACATCTAGAAAATGAACAATTTTTAAGTTTGTCTTTATTTCTAATTTAATCCTATTTGTTTTAGTTGTTTGGTGATTTCTTTTTAAATTTTATCTACTTTTTGCCCTGTCACATTCTTAACTATTAGTAAACCATCATCCATGTATATACCTATGTTGTTGATGCTTATGTCCGTACTGTTTGTTAAGTTATATAATATGTATAGCCCCACTAGGTCTGAAATTTGCGCACTGTCATATGCACTCATTGCTGCATCAATTTCCGGGCTGTCTCCTTTCACCCATTGTATATTATTGTTGTAAAATATTGTTCTTCTGCTGTGCATTATAGTTTCTGTGTCGTATTTTGTAATTTTATTGCAGGTCTTTATCAATGCATTTCTAACCGTCTGTTTCGTGATCAATGGATAAAAATGTCAAATTGAATAAATACGGCTCTGTCCTTACCTTCTATTCCTTTGAACCAGTTTATTGCATCCATGGTGTTACTCCATTGGTTCAGTACTTTTTAACATTTATGTTTATATTTTCTAATATTTTTTTGCTAATGCTACCCACTTCTGATTTGGTAGGGTTGATCAATTTGGTCGTTGGTTTATTGGTAAATCCCTCTTTGGGGTCTTGTTTCTTATGTAGTTGGGTTACACTTTCACTAATTTTTAATTCTTCCGTTATTTTCCTAGCTTATCTGTTTATTATCTTTTCGTAGTCCATGTTTGTGTCCTTTTTATGTGTCTTTTTAATGCCTTTTTCCAGTAACCTTTCATATTGTTCTGGTTTGAACTTGTATATATTCGTGGTTTTATCGGCTTTCATCAGTATTACTTTCGATTTCTTGATTAACTTTACTTCCTTTGGTTGACTATATCCATCAGTTCAACTTCAAAGTTATCTAGAATCTTGTTTCTGGGTGGTGTTTTTGTGCTTTGAATCCGAAGTTTGTGTTGCTGTTATGGTCCTCATATTTATTGAGGTAAAGATATGTTTTCCACCTTATCCTAGCGATCAGTTCCTCTATTTTTCAGCTAATTCTAGCATATACTGGTGTTTAGGTGGGATAGGTATATTCTTCATTGAGTGTTCTATGACGAATTCATCCATGTTGTTGTTGTGGGCCTGTATGGTGCTCTACCTGGCTATTGCTTTGGGAGCGATATGGTACTCATTTACAAATATGCGTCAGTTATTCTGCATAACTTTTTTTAATAGACCTCTATACCTTTGAATCATTTATACATATATATATATAATTCAAAGGTATGACATTCTTTTTCCCCGCTTTCCGTAAAATAGTGAATTGGGAAACACCAGGACATGATGGAATTCATGATTGGTCAAGAAATCCTGAAAGCATGCTTTCAATGTCAATGCAAAACTAGAAACACTGGAAAGGTAGAGCTAACTACTGTAGGAAAAGGTAGAGCTGACTATTGGAGGAGAATTCCTAGCCGAAATCATCATAAAAAGACATATTTTTCTAGGATTGTAATAACTCAATTTCATCTGGCAGAATCGGAAAAACCATTTGATGAACATGGCGATCTCAACAGTTTGGCAAAAATATAACTAAACCAGAGACATTACTGAAAACAATCAGGATCTTGGGCTATTTAAATGTAATTGATACCTTTGAAATTGAATTGAAAGATGTGCACTTATGCACAAAAAACATAAATTAACAATAGGAATTCAACTACCGAACAGAGAAGTAATAAGAACATTGAATGGATGGTGATATCTTGGAATATTGGAATCGAATGCAATTAAGAATAGAGGAATGAAAGAAAAATAAATAATAGCTCAGGAGAACAAAACGTTTTTGGAGACCAGAATGAATAGTAGAAACCTTATAAAAGGCACAAATATTTAGGCAGTATTCATAGTAATATATACGGGGCCTTTCCTGAACTGAGTGTGATATTAACTGAAAACTTTATTATATGTAAATTAATGACCGTGCCTAAAGCCCAACACTCGACAGACAATATCGATAGTTGGAGGAAGAATACTCATCATTACAGAAGATTTTGCTGACACGAAAACTAAAACATTATCGAACTTACATACAAGGTCAAGATATAATAATCATGGTACTAAGAAACTGACAAAACTGACAACGAAAACTCTTGAGGAAAATGTGAGACGGGAAATAACTTCATGGATAATTTGAACAGAAAAACGAAAGGAATTACAGCAACATTATATGAGCATGGTTGTGCAGATTACACTTAAAAAGAGAATGGATTCTCTAAAAATAGCAGCTCATAACAAGGGGATTAGAAAGTATCACATTAATATCACAAATATATAACTCATATATATGAATATAACATATTAGCTTAGAAGAAATACAGACATAGAAACGGCTGTGTAGAAACGAGGATTCACTGGGAATTGTACTTATAAGGATATGCAGAAAAATAGTATCAGCACAAATCAGGAACTGACCTTTAGAACAAGAAAAGTAATAATCTTTGTCAATTTGAAATTCAAACAGAAACTCAAACTAGTTATTGTGAACAAAGAAAAGAAGATATGTCAGCTAGTGGATATTGCTGTGGTAACAGATCAAAGAGTGAAGCTGAAAAGAAAATGCAAAGCTGGGAAAATTGGAAAAATAATGATAACGATTGTACTTCATATTAGAGTACTTGGAACACCATCGAAGGGTTTTGCGAAATGACTTAAAAGATTGTAAATACAAGGAAGAATTGAAACTATCAAGACAGCAGCATTACTCGAATCGGTAAGAATACTTGAACAGCGTGCTAAGGTATAGGAGACGTACCGTCACGCGTGAACCACCAGATATTACTGGTGTGAAAGCTCAACGTATAGAAAGAATTAAGATAAGAGTGGTCTAAGAAGAATGAAAACAATCCTAACATAGAAATACGTTGATGACTGTATTCACTTTAGCAGAATATATTTTACAAATACAAGGTTGAATTCCACAAATCTTTTTAACGTACTGTTAAATTCAGAGTTATCTTTCTCTTTGAAGAGTTTTAGTGAAACACTTCAACCTGTTTCGTACTCGAGCAAGGGTAAACGGGTGTAATGTCCTTTACTTACAGCCAAACAAATATTTCAACATCGGCACCTCATTAGTAAGAACGGTATGGAAAAAATAAATTCAGCATCAGTTGTAATATAACAATCACTTTCTGTATGTGTGTGTTTTTGAGTACGAGTGCGGGGATAACATGTGTTAGATGATTAAATTTGACTGGCTACAAGAAGAAAACGACAAATTATCTACGATTAATGTTTGACTAGTATGTCTTTCATTTTATTTCTGTTGCTTTTTATCACTACTCTCAGGTCGTCATTCTACGGTCGCAGAATGACGATCTGGGACCAGCGATAAAAAGCAGTGCGGATAGGAAATATACGAGATTTGAATTTGCATCTCTTATCCTCGGGAGCTTGCCTTTCTATGAAAGTTCCTTATTGATTAGGCTACGAAGACCAAACATTAGGTGACATTCAAATTTAGCCATTTAGCTATATTCTTTATTTCTCCGAACACCATACGGCGCCATTTTGTATGACGATTATAAAAATTATTTACTTTCAAGATTTTCTGTTTCTTTGTATTATGAAGTGGATATGAATTTCTCCGAGGGAAAATTAAAAACAGTCAAAAACACATCTTTTGAAAGTTGATGCCTGTTGACAAGAAGGTAGTCAATAGCAATAAGTATAAAGGTGTGACAATATAGTAATTTAGGCATGGAAATTTAACCCCCTTGACTAGAGTTGTGCTTGTTTAGAGAAGTTATAAAAACAGATTATTAGTGAAGCAGTTCTATTGCACCATCATGAGGGTTGCGATCTGCACGCAAAATTGTATGAGGGTTCATCCTTCTCTTCTACTTTCCTATCATATATCTTATGGTGTACCTAGAAATGACCTGCTAAAAGACACAGCTGTGTGAAGCAAATCAAGATTTTTGCGAAAAACATTAATAATGAAATAATTAAAATTTTCAGGATGATCTTTTCTATTCGGCGAGATTGTAAAACACAAAAGAGCACATCTAAAGCATGTAAAGTATCTAAAGTGTTCAGAATAGAAATGATATCCCACTGGAGGATATTACATAAGAATACACTACCAAATTAACACAGAAAAAATAGAGGGAAGAAAAATAGTAAGATCTTGCACGGGAACTAATAATAACTAGTTCTTCAGATTAAAGTGTTTCGCTTTGATTCTAACAGATTTTGAAGATATGTTGTAGATATTCTGAAACCTTTGAAAATGCTACATACCTAGCCTCACATTTTCGGCTGTTGCTTTTTTGGATCAAAAGATACAAATGTATAACGACGGGAAGCTGGTGGAATTACCCTTCTAACGATATATGTATGTGTATATCTCCGTCAAAGATTAATTCCACAATCCATAGATATTTGACTGTGTACTCGAACTTTTCTCATAAAATGCTGAATACCTAGCTTCACGTTTTCGGCAGTAACTTTCATACCCAACAGATACAAATAGACAATTTTGGAAGCTGATAGGATCCTCTTTCTAACGATATATGAATATATATATTTCCCTCAAGAATTAATACTTTGCTTCACGCCTTGGGCTGTAACTTATTAAGCCCATCAGATACAAATTGCAAACATACATCGTTATAAAGCCGATCAAATTCTCTTTCTAATGGTATATATATGTATATACCACAATCAAAAATTAATTCCACAGTCCATGGAATTTGAACTGTGTACTTGAGGTTTTCATCGTAAAATGCTGAATACTTAGATATATTCATCGACCTCTTCTAGAATCTTACCTTTTATCTTTATGACCTTTTTGGGAACTGTACTTTTGTTCTGTTTATCTTTAAGCCTACTTTTTTACTTTCCCTATTTAGATCGGTTAGCATGTTTTGTAATTCGTCGGATGCTTCCGACGCCATGGAAATGTCATCGGCAAATCTTAAGTTGCTTAAGTATTCTCCATCTATGTTTATTCCCACTCCCTCTCAATCAGTTTTCCGAAAGATGCTTTCAAGGCTCGCTGTGAATAGTTTAGGTGATATTCTATCCCCTTGTCTTACTTCACAGCAATAATTAGACTACATACATATACAGACAAGATAAAGATAGCATAAGGAGTAAGACAAGGGGGTACAATATCACCTAAACTATTCACAGCGAGCCTAGAAAGCATCTTTCGGAAAACTGACTGGGGGGGGGGATAAAAGTAGATGGAGAATACCTAAGCAACTTAAGATTTGTAGATGACATTTCTATGACATCGGAACCTAAATAGGGAAAGTAAAAAAGTAGGTTTAAAGATGAATAGAACAAAGACAAATTACGGTAATTGGTATTTCAACAAACTGTAAATCCTGCTCTTAAGATCACTTTCTCGTTACTTTATCTATCTAGCGTTTATGAAAATAATTGACTAACATATTATCAAAAATATTTTTTAAATCTTTACTTCTCTTAGTCATGTTTTTGATAGTTGTTATTTCTCTTTCCAAATTCCATATGAGCAATTTGACAAGGCTTTGTTCTGTTCTGTTCCAGCAGCCCCCACCCCCGCCTTCATTTGGAAATGCATTGATATTTTTTCAATCTTTTATTTCCAGCAGATTTTCTCGTGTTTGCTTAAGAAAGAAAGAGAAAGGAAGTAACGATGTATAACAAAGGATAACATGAAACAGGTGCTTTGCGTTTGCGCTTCAATTTGAATAAAAGAAGGGGAAGGCACAGCACAGCAAATCATTTCTCGGGATAATGTAGCATCAAGAAATATTCAGGTAACTATTAGATCGCATTTCGTTCGGTGTATTACTCTGGTTAAAGTAATACCAAAGAAAATACTGTCCGCAAAAATAAAAAATAATATCTGTTCTTACATTATTCTTGCTCACGAAAACACGCGCGCCCACACACACGCGCGCGCGCACATACACTATTTTTTCAAGGCATAAAGAGAGAGTGGGGAGATCTGAAAGCAAGCTTATTCTAACCAATATTTGATTAAAAAAACTTAGTTATGTTTATTTTGTAACATGGATATTCATGGATGTCCATAGATATCCACATCGTTCTTAGACCAATACAAACTGAAGTTACTTCTTTCTCTGGCAATTTAAATACATAACTGTAAAATAAGCGAAAACATACTTGTTTCGCCTCACTGTATATCCAAATGTTCTCGTGTCTGTTCACGCGATATCCCCACAGGTTCTCAGTGATCTTTAATGACATTTTGTGGAAGGGTGGACATAGGTTACAGAAGAAGTGACAATGTCGTTGGCAGAGGTATGCGCTCTCTGAGTGCTTTCTGGTTTATGCTTTGTAATTCTATCCATTCTTAACTTTACCCTTTATTCCATTCACACAGGTGATGTATTTTGGTATAAAATTAAGAATTATTAAGAGAAAAATACATATTTCCAAACATACAATGCAGAATAAAATATAAACAAAAGTGATTCGTGGAAAAAAGTATTCGGAACTATTAAAAATTCATCATAAAAATGTTATTTAAGAAGGAATGCATATCTAGACCTTTTTGTACCTGCATAGAAACCTTTGGAATGTTCCAGCAATGCTTAACAATGCTTAACAAAGGTATGCTTTCATCACAGTCACCATGCACTACTTTGACGTTCTTGAAACGAGGCAGTCATGGTTAAAGTAAAGGAGCTCTCAACCAAACAAAATATGTCGTAATTAAGCAACATAATGATAGTTTGAGCTACAGGGCCATTGCCAAAATGTTAAATATCCCTGTCAGTACCATTGGATCGATTATTATGAAGTGCAAGAAGTTTGGCACCACCGAAAACCTCCCACGAACTGGCAAATCTCTCCTTGAGTATCTCGAAAAATGCTAAGAACAATCAAAGTGAATCCGATGGTAACTCGAAAGGAGATCCTAGATAAACTAAGAGCAGCTGCTACATCGGTTACTAAAAAACAGAGATTCTCGGATGAAGTTCGCTCGTGACTATTTAGATAGGCCTAATTATTTTTGAAAGAAAATTCTCTGGTCAGATAAATCAAAAATTGAACTTTTTGGCAAAAACCCAGCTCGTTATACATGGAGAAAAGATGGATGCGCCTATGATCCAAAACACACCCTCCCCACAGTAAAGTACGGAGGTGGAAGTATTATGGTTTGGGGTGGTTCTCTTTCAATGGTACAGGGACACTCCACGTGATTGGAGGAACCATGACTGGAGCGATGTATCGTAGTGTTTTGGAAGCTAATGTGTTCTCTTCGGTGCATCAGCTGAAGCTTGAAGAAGGTTGGATCTTTCAACAAGATAACGACCCAAAGCATAACTCGCGAATGGTTTGTTCAGAACAATGTAGAGGTGCTTCAGTGGCCTAGTCAATCTCCTGATTTGAATCCAATTGAAAATGTATGGCGATGTTTGAAAGTTCGAATTCATCAGAGGGGCCCCAGAAACATTAATGATTTGAAGGTCTTTTGCAAGGAAGGGTGAGCCAAGATTTCAAAAGAATGTTGCGGAGGGCTTGTGAAGGGCTAGGAAAAACGTCTTCCTTACCCCATTGCCCACCCTTCCTCAACACTCCGGAGCTATCGTGTGGACAGACTGGCAGACAGACATATATACATATACCTCTTCAACTTCGTTGACAGAGATGAATAAAGCAAAATGTGAAGAGAATTGCCTGGTTAGGCAACTTGACCATTTAGTAGATCTCTTCAAATTCTTAATGAACCGAAATGCATGTTTGTCTGCCTATTGATTAGAAGAATTTGAATTTTAAAAAATGATTAGCCTGCAGTTAGAGAAAGATAGATAGATAGATAGATAGATAGACAGACACGCCGGTAACGCTGACATATGCGTATGTCTCTGCTACTACTACTCCTCCTACTACTACTACTACTTCTCTGAAAAGGCGATACTCGTACACCCAAAATTGCTTTTTTCGGGAAAAAGCATTTTGTCCAAAATTATTTTAAAAAACATTTTTCGAAGGTGTCTACAAGGTGTACTCATGCGAATTTGCATGGTTCTGTGCCAAATGGTGCGTCCAGTACCGCTGGAATGAGTAAAAAAAAGATTTTTTTAAAGAAAAAAAATTGCAAAAATCCCAAACACTGTATTATGCAGATTTGCAAGGTTTTTGGCAAAATGATGTGTCCGGTGACATAAGCTTAAAAGAAGAAAAAAACCCACAAGATTCCATTAAAGAATTCAAAAAACAAAAAACAAAAGCATTTTTAGATGATGCCCAGTTGAGTACTCACACAGATTCAGCAATGTTTTAGGCCAAATGATGTGTCCAGTAGTGCTGACACAAGATTAAAAGAGTAAAAAGAAAACAACCCAAAATCCCATTAAAAGAAATTCTTTAAAATTCCCCAAAATCCAAAATAATGTTTTAGAATATCTCTAGGTGGTGGCAAGCCAAATGGTTTGTCCGGTAGCGTTGACACAACTAAAACAAGCGGATTAAAAGGGAAGAATACCTTCCACCTTGCTTGTTGTTAGGTTGGGTCTGTGATCGTGGCTACGGTGATTCAATACATAGATTATAATAGTTAAGCTGGTTATCCAAGTGTGTTTAAATTATATACTTTTACACGTATAAATTTAAATGCATCTTGTTTCGCGTTTTACTATTCCCAAGTACAAATCGACTGATCTTTAAAAAGAATCTTGCGATTAAAAATAGACTTGACTGATGCTTCATGCTGGATTTAAAAGAATGTAAAGAGATTATTTGTAGGTATCGAGTTTTGTAGGTATCAAGTTTCAGATAAGAAATGGCTGTTTTTGCAATACCATACAAACCTGTGCTTTTAAAATGTTTTTGGAGCGCTCGAATTATTCTCAGGTTGATTTCACTTTGTACTACTACTCTACGTAATGTATCAATTTTCTCACGATTTTGTTCGTAATATCATAAATTGTATTAACATAATCTTCCACCCAGATTTCTGTTTGTAATTCTACTCTAGGTAATGTATTATTTTGTCAAGGTGTTGTTCATAATAAATGTTAGTAACATAATTTTGCATTCAGATAGCAATTCAAGCTGTAATATTATTTTTAATTTTCAAAGATTTAAAAGAATTAATTTCCTTTCTACTTCAAGAAAATATCCCGTCTTTTGGGTTCTGTTTCAGTATACATTATCTTTACTATCGCCAACGTTAAAACTCTTCTTCTATCTTTTTGTTTCATTCTTTTTGACAGCGCAACATCCATTTAATATCTTTTAATTTTTGTTTTTTAGGGAGAATATTCTGTCTTTTCCGCAAACACAACAAGAAAGCTCTTTGAAGTTAGTTTACTACTTACTCGTGAATATCCAACATATGTGAAAAACATGGATCTTCTAAGTTCAGCCCTACAACTTTGAGGGATTGGCCTTGAGCTTTGTTGATGGACATAGCAAGGCTAAACCTTAGAAGGAACTGAAATATTTTGAACTGGAAGGTAAGGTCTGATGGAATTGATGGGAATTCTTGGAATAAAGACATCTTGGTCCCGAACGTTTCCAGCCGAGGTGGTGGCTTCAATTACAAGAGGCATTAGCTTATTCATCACCAATCTTGTACCATTACAGAGCTTTGATGGCCCAGGACCTCTGTGGAGCCTGATTAGGGCATTAGTAATTTAGTTACCTTGAAACATAAAGATGATTGTATGCATGCATTCAGTTCATCAGCCTTTGTGGTCACAGGGAGTGTTTGTCGAAAGTCCCCTGCCATGAGCAAAGTAACTTCCCTCATGACTTGATGACTGTTTCTAATGTTGCCCAATGTTCGGCCAAGTGCCTCTAAAGCAGCTCTATCGGACATAGTGCATTCATCCCACACAATAAACATACATTGCCCCAAAATCACTGTTGTGACAGATGATTCTGAAATGTTGCACGCAGTCCGCTCTATATTTGTGAAGTTTAAGGGCAGCTTGAAGGTTAAATGGGCTGTTCTAGCTCCCACGAGACGAGTTGCTGCAATACCGTAAAAAGCCACAGCAAGAGAAACCGATAGCAATATGTTGATCAGAAATGTTTCCTATTGTGCACAGGATCATCAAGAAAAATAAGTTTCCCTTTGGCCAGTTCACACCGTCAAATCCCCCACTGATCGGTGTGAGCGTTGGCTCATTATCAGTAACATATGCTTGAATGTTGTATGATGTCTCCCTGAGCATCTCATGTGTCAGTTTATGTTGCTGCAGCCTGAGTGGACATGGAAGCCTGTTACCTCCAAGAGAAATCAGTTTGTTTTCAATAAAGATGAATGTTTCATTAAACACAGCCTCACATTGGCACGTTGCTGCTGTGCTCTATGGAGAATGTCTTCACTAAGGTCATCTTGATGGTTCATCCAGTGAATCTGACATTCCGCATGATTGCAACGAGACTTCTAAGTTGAGCAGAAGAGCTTGACACTGTCAGAATTTTGGTGCATATATCTTTTAATCTAAGACAATTATGAAAATAAAAAAATGACGTCTTTTTATGTTATAATCAAAACTGTCAACATAGGTTTCTTCAGTTTTCAAGTTGGTCTGGCTGACTCGCTGGCTATGTATGTATGTATCACATCAAAACCGTTTTATTCCACCCCCTATAAATAAGTTTTCTAGTGTGGAGTTCAATTTGCAATGTAAGTATATGCTAAATTGATCCCTTAGTTTGTGCCTCGCTGCATTCACTGCTTGTTTTTTTAAAATTCAAACTCTTTTTAGTGATCACTACCCAACAAAAGGCGAGAGAAGTAATGTATTCATTGATCGCCCCTTTTTCCAATTTTTTAATTGATCATCTTCAACACGGCATGCTGCCAAAATATGTTGGTCACATGGTGGTTTCTATTGAGTGACTAACCTGACCTGTCTCTATCATTATTTCGTTTGCTGGCTTCCAAATCTTCCCTCTTTTTCTCTGTTCACTTTCTTCTTCCCATGTTTTCTTTTTTCTTTCTCAAGATTTACAAAAGCACACGACATACTTTAAATCAGTTTTATTTACGAAATTCCTTCATTATTAATTATCTGAATAAATAAACACTTTCAGAATAAGGGATAAATATTAAAGAAAACTTTAGATAGAAAATCATAAAATCGTTACATTTGAATGACGTTTTATTTTATATGTTCAATGAGACAAATAGCTACGATGCATGGCAAGTAACTCTAAATGGGTCGGCCCCAAAATGTATATTCGAGATCCCTACATAATATTTGGTATCTCTGTCAAGTTTGGTTCAGATCGGCTGAATATTTTTTCAGTTATGAATTTTGGGAGAAATAGCGACGATTCATGGGGGGGGGGTAACTGTAACTGTAAATGGATCGACCCCCTCACATAGCCTATGACCTTCGCCGTGAAACTATAACAAATTTCAGCTAGGTGCAAAATTGCGGCCAGCAACTTGGAAAATTAGCTAGACGTGACCAGAAATGAGGTCAACCTTGCATAGCCTATGTTGGAGCCCGAGGTGAAATCAATATCCATGCAAAAAGTCAGGTCCCTGAGACATTCTTTTTGGCTGTGATGATCGGACAGACACACGCACACACTTTCGAATAGTATTATAGATGAGTGTGTTTTTTTTGCTTCGTTTCAAGAAATTTCTTTGCGTCTTTACAATTGATGTCGTCACATCAATGGCAAGTCATGTGACTTGATATCCCCATGTCTTGCTTTACAAAACCGCATACAAGCACAAACTCACAGGTATTTTCTACAGATTCTGATTGCCAATCTCACGAAAAATCCGCCTTTTCGTCATATGCTAGGTCATAAAGATGCAGTTCCGATGCTGAGAATAAAAAGTCCCGAGCTGTTTGATATCTATTGTTATTGGGTATCAAGTGAACACTAATGAGAGTAGTATAGAAAAGGTGGCAACTGGTGGCAACTTCCGTGACCATACCATATACTTGCATGTTACAAAGTTACAAGTGAATATCTAGTGGATACATTAAATACAAAGCAGCTGTCAATAGAAAGACATCTTCATCTACTCACACTACTTATCGTCATAGAATCTGTCACATTTCTGCTCTTTTCTACTATAAATCTTTTGTGAACGCTTTATTTGTAAATTTGATAACACAATCATTGATTTTTCTCGAAATATTCAAATTTGACGCCTCAACAATTTTCCTATGTAGAATTTCAGTAACTACTTGTAACATAACACATTATAATTAAATAAGCTAATAAGATAGCTGATTACTTTCCTCAATTGGTTCCCCAATCTCTCTTCTTTATGAAAAAGCTAATTTTAATGAGGTTAGTATATTTTTAAAGTCAGTATATACAATTCTCATTAATATAAAATTATTTTTCCAGATAAATCACATGAATAATGTTTATATTATATTAAAAAAAAAGAATCACGGATATATTTGAATTTCTAAGAGTTGAGTTTTTTAGAAAATAAACTACTGAATTCGTTTCAGTGAAATATGCCATTGCTTCGAATGGTGGGTAGGAGATATTTTATTAGAAAAATCGTTACCGTTAAGTGGAAGAGTCCATTGTTACGGACAGAGAAACTGAAAAAGTCACACTATTCATATAAATAGATATCGAAAAATGATAGATAGATAGATAGATAGTCAATTAGCCGAAAGTGAGAGGCGTAATAAAAAGGCAGAATAGTAGACAATCTCTCCGTTCATGACCTTCACGAAAAGGAGCTGTGTAGTAAACAGAAAGCCAATTCGTCTGTAAATATTGATTTTCTATTATATAGAAATATACACATATACATTCTTATAGTTGACCGATACTATACACGAAGAAGAAAAGTAGTCGACTGATTGATCGAAAGAAAATGACAAATATGCGGAAGAATTTAGATCTAATTTATTTGTGGAAATCAATTAAAAGTTTTTAACATCAAGAAAGAAGAGGCATGTTAACACTATACCAAAGATAGGATTTATAATATTTTAATTTTATTGAGAATGTCTCTTCAATGAAAGATGTTTGATCAAAAGATGAAGTTGAAGAGAAAACAGAAGTATCCAATGAAAATAAAATAAATGAGAAAAGGTTTTGAAACTGATGTTAAATCCATTATTTAATGGTGAATGTTAGGTCACTTTCAAGACAGCATAGATTTGATCAAACAAGAAGCCGTTCTCAAATCTTGGGCGCTGACACTTAAAAACTATCAAACCACGACATAAAGTATACTTTCTTCCGTTTAATAAAAACATACACTGTTAAACGTACGCACACTGCATAAACATTGTGTAACATGACAGTGTCACATAGACATAAGTAGCTGGCACAGAGAATCAAATTATAGCAAAACAAAATGTTTCTGGTTGGAAAAATATGTGTTGAATACAGATGACTCAAGAAATCTGAAAGGAGGGCCAAATAAAACTGTCGACAGAACAATAATAAATTCTTTGATAACATGGTTAATATATGAAAATAAATCAGGCTGTTATATATTCTGAATTAGAAGGCTTCATATTTGTACATTTAAAAAAACAATATTCTATTATTTTTAATAAAAAGTAATGGTCTGCACTTGCAGTTGTAATTTAACAGTCAAGCACCGATTGCAGTACGTTAGTTTGAAAGAAGTGGCTTCAGGCACAAGAAAACACTATGCATACTATGTGTAAAATTTGCGATCTCGTTCAACTTTACTCATTCAAATGAATTCAGATGGATATAAGGACTGTATTAATTTCTATCACGGGATGACTACATGAAGGTGCAGGTTAGCGTAACGGTTATTAGCACATAAAATAGAATCGGCAAACTGTGTTCGAATTTCACTAATACCCTATGAAAAAGTAGTATGGCAATTTTCATCGAAGAAAAAGGCCAACAGGGGGGGGGTAGACCTTAGGTGCGGACTCAAACAATTCTCAACTATTTTAAGGCCGGCATAGCAGAGAGAAGAAAAGGCAAAAAGGTCAACCTTACCTTGTGAAGAAGAAACTAGTATCGTGACTTCAAGTTGCAACAAATCTCACCGTTGCGACGTTTGCTGTTCGGCGCTGAACATAAACCAAGATCTGTTGTTGAGTTGAATAATTTTAAGAGCAACTATAGTTACTATTACTATAGTTAAGCGTTGCAATATACAGCACTTGCTCACAGTAGTAGTAGTAGTAGTAGTAGTAATTCAAAGATGTAGTAATTCGTCGTAACGTTCAAAGGTGAAGACAGGAAGGAAAAAGGCTTTTTAAATACTGCTGATCTGATTGGCTGAAATGAGAATTCACATAACCAAGGAAAAGGAAGTACCTTTTCTATAAATTTTGACACAATCAAATCTATTAGCTTTTTATTAGCTAACACAAGATTGTTTTCTGCCCCCCCTCTCTCGGCCGGAAGTCGAAAAGATGGGTGTGTACATTTATTTCTGACAGTATGAATCCCCTAATCCCTGCACTCTGTCCCATCACCAGATATCTTGAAAAACTCTGGCAGAGATGGTTGACGGAAAAGTGAGTGGGTGGATGAGCACTTGGGAAAATCACTCCTTAATAACTACTATCCAGGCAGTAATAACTGCAAAAAAGCATTACATTCATTGTCAGGGGCCAGCAGGATTACATATTTGAATACAGTTTGAACTATAGGCCGTTATGTTACGAATCCAATGCTAAAGGACACCCAGCAGTGTAGACAAAAATGTGCCATTTGCAGCTATCTTTAAAGCGACTCTCTGCCAATGCAAAACTCGATTTCGGACAGAGAGCAAATGGATGTTGTGCCGTTGTGCCTTTGTTCCGTGGGCTTTAGAAGCTGTCTGCTTGTCGTCGTTGCGTCGTGGGTTTTAGAAGCTGCCGTGGATTGGTGATTTCCAGATAACCTATTGTGGTCGCGTGAAGAGAGAAGAAAATGCTTTTTATTAAGCAATTGTTACGTGTAGTTTGCGAAATACTTATATGATGGGGAAAGAAGGAAATGTTAGTATCAAAGGAATTCGAGTGCCTTGTGAGTTGGAGTGTGGTCTATTATTGTGCTTTCTTTTACATTCACAAGCAATCTATGGAGACAAGTCTAACATTCTGTCGAAATCGAGTCTCGCATTTGCTGGGAGTCATCTTAAGATCGCTGCAAGAGGCGCTATTCGTCTGCACTGCTTCCGTCCTCTGGTCTGTCTGAAAAAAGAACCCACAATCATGTAAGCTTGCGACTATTCGCCTACTACCCATATCCGGCTCCGAAGACCCATATCTGCCGATAATCACTTAATAGACTGATAACTGACACTTTTTGAGCCATCACTCTTATTTCATATTTAACCAGGGAAAATATCAACATCCTGGTTATGGACGTTTTTCAATGTAATTGCAACACCCCAGTCCATATGGCCCCTGCCACAATGTTTAGTATAGGTAGGTAAATCAATAAGTCCGTAGCCTAATGATGAAAGAAAGTATTAATTTTACAAAATCCAGCTTATCAAGCTGTGGACCTTTTGATGCACTCTTGTACTTAAGGTGTTTATTCTGTTTTGAAACACTTGTACTTTCCTGGTGTGATTTTCCAATTCTGCAGAACTTTGCCAAAACAAGGCTTAGGCAACGCAGATGGTCCGCTTCCGTTAAATGCGTCAATTAACTTCCTAGACCCATAATAATCAAGCTTAATGATTAAGCTATGTCTATGTTCAGGTTCGAATCCGAAGGATGCATCGAACTGAATATGTTAGGCATTTAAACAACTGGGGGGAATCTTTCTTCGTCACTCCATTAATGGACAATCTACAGTCATAAATATACAAATTAATGGCTTTTGGGTTGGCATGTTATTACTTTATAAATGTGCATCAAATATTCGGTAATAGTAGCTGGCTCAATGGACAGGTTAAATGCAAGAAATGGCAACAAATACTACCAGTTGCCTTGATCTACGGTTCCCAATCTGTTTGGGAATTGAAAATTAAAAGAAAAAAGAATTGCAAAACAATACACGTAAAGAAGTTCTTGATCAGAGCAGATGTCAAAGATTACAGATAATAAGCATAATATCAATTAATTAAGTATACATGTGTGGTCTTTGGTTGATAGCATGGATCCATTCCACTGAGTCACTAATAAATAAACAATTAGAAAGCACTCAGAAAGCGCATATCTCTGCCAATGCCATTATCAGGGGAAATAATTGTGCCCGGATCCTTCTTCTTTCATAGCCCATTGCCAACCCTTCCACAAAATTGAAAATCACTGAGAGCTTTTGGAGATATCTTGTGGACAGACATGAACCTTTCGCGATAGTATGTGGTGTGGACATATAACTACGACGTAGGGGAGGTAATTGTGCATGGACCCTCCCCCAAATTCAACCACCTCCTCCATAGCTTATTGTCCACCTATTGTGTGATTTTGAGAACATTTGGAGATGTCCACACGATATTTCCGAAAGTTATCAATGAATTCTAATGACAATTTGTGAAAGAGTGGACACTAAGCAACGGAGGCAGTGATTAAATTTTGGGGCTGATCTATGTATTACGTCATAGTTATATGTCCACATCACATGATATCGTCAACAGTTCATGTCTGTCCATACACTATATCTCCGAGAGTTCTTGGAAGGGTGGAAACAGGCTACGGAAAAAACTGATTACATTTTGGGCGAATTCATGCACAATAAACTCCCCTCTGTCAGGAGCATATACATGAATGTATGGAAAAGAAAAGAAAAAATATCACTCAAGAAAAAAAAGATTCCTGGATCCACCTCAGAATTTAACCAACGCTTCCGTATTGCATTGCCCAAACTTCCACTTTTGGAGGTATCGTGTGGACAGACATGACCTTTTAGCAATATTATGGGGTGTGGATATATGACTAGGATGTAGGGGAGATAATTGGATCCGCTCCAAAATGTACTCACTTCCCCACTGGCCTTCCACAAAATATCATTGAAATTCATTGAGAACTTTAGGAGATATCGTGTGAAGAGATATGAAATTTTATATAACTACGGTGTAGGGGACGTAAATGTGCATGGATCCACCCGGAAATGTAATCACTTCCTCCGTAGCCTATTATTCACTCGTTCACCAAATTTCATTTCGGAGATATTTTGTGGAATCATGAGCGTATACATAAATATATGGAGGAAAAAAACGGAAAGATATCTCGCAATCAAAAAAGCCTATGGCCCACCATTCCAGATAATTTAAATTCATTTAGTACTTTTGGAGATATCGTGTGGACAGACAGGCAGAACGGACATGGCCGAATAAATATACCTCTTCAACTTCGTTGTCAGAGGTGAATAATAGATGAGTGAAGATGGCAATAATCAAGAAACACATTTTTTATGTATAAATTATCATTATTTGATCAAGTATTTGAACAAGCACAAAGTCTGTTTTTATTGCCTAAGATTGCAGTGGCCAGTATGAATTTTGAACAGGACGGGCTATCAAAATTAACTTACTGGTTTGGCAACTCTTTCATATGGCAATGTGATTTCACTTTTCTAATCTCCTTGATCTATTCTGAACAACATTTTAGAAGGATAGAAACTGAAAACTTGTTTTTTTCTATTTAACAATTTAATTAATTTAATCTATTAAAAAAAACATTTTCCAGAAATTTAGCATTCAGAACCACAAAACATGTCAAATGCATGTTGATTGCAAAAATAATGGTTCTTCTGTTCCTGTTTTTAATTCTCAAAACCAAGCGATTAGAAGCAA
>VCCN01002542.1:186762-198832 GCA_006491835.1 Architeuthis dux
TTATCTATTTCGCCCCTGATTATGGCCTTCTTGTGTTCATCAGTTTGACCTTGAGGAGGCGGCCCGTTTCTCCAGTGTAGATAATACCACATTTACAAGGAATGACGTAAACACAGTTGTTCACCAGTTTGGGGTTCCGGGTTGGGGCAAACTTACTTAACAGACAACGAGAGTTTGAGAACGTCTGAAAATGAATTTGATGTTGAATTTCGTGTAGATCTTCTGGAGACGTTCGCCAACGCCTTTAAGGTAGGGTAATAGAATCATGGGAAAGAGAGCTTTGGGTGAGAGACCGTTCGTAGTAGCAGCAGCTGAAGCGGTTGTACATTTCCTGGTAATAAAGTGGGGAGGGTATCCGTTTCTTGTTTGATGTGTGCCCATTCTTGTTCTTCCAAATATGGAGCGCTGCTGATGGTCGCGGCTCGGACATTTAGGACGAACTTCTCCAACCAAAAAATCAGAAATATTCAACAACGAGCAGGGCACGCCCTGGTAAGAGAAAGAATAAACCACAATCGAAGGTTAAAACATCTACTTCAGACTTCCTATATAGATAAGAAAGAAGCTCTCCTGGTCAACATTTCAGCTGAAGTGGACAAATCCAGAATTTCCAAGGCGCTGGAGAAGTCATACTACTACGTTTCTGAAAAAACAAAAACCTGCCACATCAAAAAACTTCAGGAACTGCTACACCGAGATTCGGCCGACAAGGTGAAACATGTACCTTTTAAGGCAGTCATCAACCTCAGCAGCCGACATCTTAATGACTCTGAAGAAGCGATACTCAACAAAGGCCTAGGGTTCGCGGTCGCTGACCAACGCATCCCTTATTTGGATCTTATCACTCCACTGGAAAAAGTAGCACCGATGTTACCTAAAATTCAGGCAGAGGGGCTAAAATGGAAAATGGGACAAATGTTGGATCATGCCTCGCCCCCAAAACCTAACATCACCCCGGTGGAGAAGGCAGCTATCAAGTCTCTACAAAGGGACCAAAATATCATCATAGTCCCGGCAGATAAGGGAAATGCCACGGTCGTCCTAGACAAATCTAGGTATCAGGACAAACTGTCGGACATCATAGCGTCGGGAAGTTATACTAAGTTGAAGAAAGACCCCACGTTATCAACAGAGCGAAGACTTTCACAGCTCACATTCTAAAAAAGAACAAAGATCACTTCGCCCCGCAAAAGTACAGACTATTATCCGTACACCACAGCAGACTTCCCCACATGTATGGTCTACCGAAAATTCATAAACCAGATATTCCATTGCGACCTATAGTCAACTACACGGGCTCTGCATGCCACCCATTAAGTCGTTTCCTTGCCAACATCTTAAAACCGCTGGCCGGGAAAAACCCTCACACGTCAAGAACTCAGCCCATTTTGTGGATCTGATTAAAGGGGCGCCCATCTCCTCATCACTCAAGGTGAGCTTCGATGTAGTGAATGTGTACGGCATGGTCCCCTCCCTGGAGGCTCTACTCATACTACGAGACAGGTTGGAAGGTGACAGCGACCTGGAGGAACGCACTAGTATACCCGTCGACAACTTAATGGAGCTGTTGACTCTATGCGTGCACACCACACATTTTCAACTCGGTCCTGACATTTTCCAACAAGATGACGACTTGGCTATGGGCTCGTCAATCTCTCCTATTATTGCCAATATCTACATGGAATTTTGCCCGGGGCTGGTGTGAGCGACTGCTAAACGAGCGTCTTGAATCGTAAATGTGAATAATGAAACGAACTCCGTGCGGGGATCGATATATATCGATAGCATCTTTACCCAACATGGTTATATTTCAAGATTTCCTCCATGCATGTAAATAATTGCAATCGTACCAGCAGTTTCATTTTGCTATTGTTTATACTACATTTCCACAGGTCACGAGATATTATCCTGCAATATTATTTCTTTAAGAAAGTTTTAAATAATATGTTCATAAGTTACAGCAGATAAAACTGGTACGAAATCCATGTAAATACCCCAGTTTTGGGGATCATGGCAGTCTAATGAATGATTTTGCTCTTCCATGTGGTTAATTATGTATGAGTAATACCGACAAGAACGTTAGATTATGAGTAATGACACTTGTGATGCTATGTTTCTGGTTCAAATTGTATAGTTAGTATAATAATATTTCGAATTTCTTAGATGAAGCATTGCCAATTATTATCAATTCTTGACTAGTATTTCTTTCATCTTAATCTCTGATACTTTTATCACAAATCCCAGACTGTCATTTCACGACCATTAGTAGAAATGCTATGATGTAATATTCTCCTAAATGGTCATTTACAACCTTTGAACTTGAGATTCAGATCGAAATGGGACTGCCGTAATGGAGAGTGTTGACTTATTCGTCGAAATAAACCTTACAATAATTGTATACGATTGCACATGCGGTAAATCTTTCATCACAAAATTTTAAAAATTGACTAACTAAACACACACACACACACACTTCGATATACGGAGTTAAAATGAATTATTGTTCCAACTACTTTATCTAGTATAATTTAGTATCTTTCGCAACCAATGAAATCTGTCAATAGACACGTTAAAATAACCTTTAGACATCATTCAGATGTTTTTATTTTGCGTAAAAGCAAAACATATATACTGTATATTAGGTTGATGCAAAATTTCACAGCGCCATCTTTTGTATAAAGGGAAACCTGAGAAGTGTCTTTGAAGTTTACTCAGTACAAACTGTTTGTGCACGACAGAGAACAATCGGTTTATGTGAATGAAGCATTGAAAAAAAAGGAAATACCCGTTTCTGGCCAAAGGAGTCGACTGGTGATTTTGCTGCATGTCATCTACCGCCACCATGTTACAAATACAACGCATCATACACCCATGAAGCTTGGATATGAAGTTCTACCACCAGTGGCATTTTCTTCCGATCTAGCATCTTGAGGCGATTATTTATTTCGCGCCATGCAACATTCATTGAATCCGTTGAATCAATACCGGAATTGTTCTTTTATGATGGAATACACAGTTTAGCTGAAAGGTGGCATAAGGTGATAGAAAATAGGAAACATATTTTGATAACATAATAATAATACTATGAATTCATACGAATATAAATCTTTTGCAAAATCATGATGGAATCTTTTGCATAAACTATAGATACATGTATACTATTAAATATAAGGAGACAAAACAGACAAACATATTTTGCTCAGATTTGACTTTTAATAAAACAAATATACTTATTGACAATTTCTAGATTTACTATTAAAAAACGCAAGATAAATAACTACAATCACTTCACAAAACCTTGTACTCTAGAAGTACGGGAATGAACTAGCATCAAATAGCATTACAATTGGGAATTCCACTTTCAAATGTGAACTACGTAAAATACAATTCACTAATGAAGGGAATGAAACCACTGGGTCTCGTTTAGGTTGACTAGGGCTATCATAAAGTTGTCTTCATATGATAAGACGGCAGCTTGAAAAGAAAACCGTAGCAAGACGACAGATGCTACAGAGCGTGTCTAAAGCAGTCCAACAAAGTCAGTACGGTATCTTCATATAATGGGTATTTCGCTGAATGATGGATGATTTAAGAAGTGACTTCTTAAATCATCCATCATTCAGCGAAACACGCCGTTGGCAACTGAGATTGTGGACAGACAGTTGAATCTTGGCATATTGTCATTTTTCAGATCAGTCCTCGTTTGCCCAATTTCTGAAATAGCCAATTAATATGGGTCTGGAGATTGCCTTAAAAAGAATTTTGTTTTAACTGTCTGGGTTCGTGGGGGGGGGGGAATTGCATCAGAATAATTCACATCCTGCTGGAAGCGATTTCTCTCTCAATATTCAGCCCCCTTTTTATGGAGGATGAAGCTTCATGGCATACAGAAAAAAGATTCGACGATAGAATATTCAATAAGGTATTAAGTATCTCATGCAGCCAAGTCAGTCTCCTGACATGAATTTGTCTGGGACATTTTGCCTCGTGAAAATACCCAGAAGATTTTCTGAAATATAAAGAATTTAGATGCTGATTTTAAAAGATCAAACCGTCCGAATTTGGATGATTGGTGCAACACAATCTTCTTTCCTTATTTGACCTTGTGTCTTACTAAGCTAAGCTTATCATGATCTCACCTAACCATGATATGAGAGCACACATACACTTAGACAATCTCAACCACTTTTAAACTTTGAAAATATTTTTAAAATACATAAATACCAATTAAAGCGGAAAGGAATAAATAGTGCTTGTTGAAAACGTTCAGTTTTCAACAAACACTATTTATTTGGTATTTATGTATTTTTAAAATCTTTTCAAAGTATATGCCAAGGTATAATTGATGCAGAGACAGGATGACGTTACAGAAAATGGAATTGTTCGAGTGAAGTGTTTTTAGAGGAGAAAGTCTTGTCACCGGGAAAGCGAAGAAAAGTACTACTTTAGTGTGCGGAAGAATTGATATCCAAACATGGTCACAGTCGCCCTATATGTCATCACTAAAAATAAATCGATTATACTGTGGATAAGATTAGAAATATTTTACAAATAGAAAATTCGAACTAAGGTGAATATATTGACGCAATACCTTTCACAGCCTATACATCATAAGTAAAAAATATTTAAATATGTACAAACGCTCGCGTTTTACAGTGCACAAAAACATCAAATAGCTTGCAAACCAAACATCGTAAATATAAGCATAAACATATATATATATGTAAATGTGTATATAATGACATATACGTAATTTGTTATGATTGTATTGACAGCTTAGCCTTCAGGCCCAACTAAGAACCAATTATACATAAATAAGCATGTAGTCACGTTTTCACTCCTCATGGACATTTTCCACGTTCAACTAAAAAGTCGGTTTTTATACAAAATTCAAATTTAAAAAGCAATTATATTTCAGTGTCATCGGTATCTGACAAACAGAAAAGGAGCCAGAATATTCTTACCAGGTAATAAATCGATAATGTAAGACTGAATAACTATTTCAGATGTATATCGGCAATCAAGCGCCTCAGGCGCAAACATTTGGTGTTCAGCTCCCAATAAAAATCGATAATGTCGGATTTAACACCGTAAAACTAACCATCTTGTAGATTAAAGAATAGCCCCATGCTAGGCTGAGTAAAAGACATATTGACACATATGAACCGCCGGAAATCAGTAAAACAAACCAAGTAGAGGAATTCGTAAAAGTTGTAGTGGCGGGTATGCAGGTTATACATTCTTGCCCCCGTGCATGTCCGGTACTGGCACCTGTCGGGACTAAGTTCTCGATGATATCACAACCTCGCTTAACTCAACCTAGGAAAGTTCTGAAGAATGAAAGGAAAATTTGTCTAGTTGGAAGTTGTAAAATAGTCTTAATAAGAATGTTTTAATTAAGGAGAGTAAAAAGGTTTTCTTTTGTGGACCTTATGTAAAGTTGTGCTCCTTGCATTTATTGCAGGGATGGCCAGATCAGGGATGTTGCTGCTGATACTGATGATGATGATGACGGCCGGAGCACCGAACCGTAGTTAGAACACAATATTCAAAAGTTCTAGTGAGGTGATCATAACCAGGTCAAAATGGCTCATAACCTTTATGATCGATTTGAAACCATATGAACTATTGTTGAAGAGTTTGGGAGAGGAGGTACTCAAGGTAGGGGTGGCTAGAGGGATAATGGCGAAAGGGTATATGGGACCTAATAAAAACAAATACTTGAGGCTATTGTATTCTCTGAGGCAGGAAACGACAATTATAGAAATGCAGTGGAAGGACATGGGAGACTGTCTAAAAGGGGTAGAACTGTTACAGAAAAGGAGATGAGGTCAGTACTTCCCATAGTAGGGACGGAATTAAGTGTTCTTTTTGGAACAGTATCAGAGTGAGATGTAAAGACAATTAGGCGAACATTAATAGACTTGGAGAAGGATCAAAGAGTGTTGGCACAAGTGGCAAGAGATAGTGTATAACGTAACACGGGTGGATTTGGTCCGGAATAGACAGAAAATCAACTGGTTGATTGATAGTTTGCAGGCAATGCAACAAGAGGTGAATAATATGACTAAGACTGTGACCACGGAATTGCAAGAGTTAGGCAATTTTGTGCAGCAGTATTTACAATTAATGATAATCACAAATAGGGTGCGCCAAACCGCACGGTCGCTGATATTGCACAGCTAGATATGCTGTCCCTAGGACATTTGTCACCAAGTATAGCGACCTCGGGCGACCTCAGGGATCTATTGTTGAAGATCCAAACCAAACTACCTCATCAACTTAGGTTGCCAGTTGATCCTTCAGCTGGATTATGGAGATATTATAATTCCCTTGGCTGTGTTACAATATTGGAAGATATTTGAAATATACCAGGTAATAAATTTACCCATCCCTTACCCTAAATTGGAACAAAAGTTGAATTTATAGCATTTAACCTAGCCAGAACAAAGTGTCTGTTACTCACACCAGAAAAAGCTAGAACGTGTTAGACTGACGCCCTGTTGACATGTACGTCCAAAAGTTCGATATATGTAAGTGGAAGTCACAGGTTGTGTGTCTGTGAACTGTGAACTGTTCAAGGGTAAGAAATAGAGAGGAGATTAAACAGACTTGCCAAGTAGAAGTACTAACAAATATAGTATTACCACAAGCAATTAGCTTATCAGATGGAATATGGGCAGTGGCCCTTGAAAATGAAATGGATTTATCAAGAGTGTGTGCGTGGGAGGGTCGACCAAAACTGTGAAATGAGTTCCCCATTTAACTACTGTGGAGTTACCTTTAGGGTGCTTGGCATTTGGAGCGTCTATCTCCCTTCCACCGTATTATCAGGCGGAGGACAAATATGAAGAAAAGGATTCATAAAACTAACAGAAGCCGTTCTAAGTAGTAACTTGGTCGTCTCTGACCGGTACCATAATTGTAATGATGGTTTTAATAACAGTATTCGTTCGTATAATACACCCCAAAGGTGCGGCGGACTGCCTCGTCAGTGATGTATATAACTCGGGATCATTTCGGATTTCGGGGCTTTCAACATCATATTCGTTCACCCAAGCGACCCTGCCGGAATTGTAGTTGTTCCGACAAGCAGCCCAGAAGCGAAACGCTACCAGCCAATTTATACTAATCGCTGGGAAGTGGCAATCAAAGGATTGTGTGAAGAGAAGGACGCTGGTATTTATGCTTCTCGTGGTGCCCAATGATATACCGCGAATGGCTTCTCGCGTGGTTACGTCGTTATAAAAGACAGGGAATAAACATTCAAACGATTTTGTCAGCCACTTGTGGATCTAAAAGTGTGGATGGTTGCTGATTGTTGAAAAACAAGACACCGCCGGTGCTTTTAGACTACACTTCAGGTCAGTAATCTTTGTTCTCAAATGGGGGTTTAAAAAATAAAATAAAAACTCGGATTACGGGGATATGCCTTTCCTGGGGAAAAAAGAAAAAGAAAGAAAGAAAAGAAAACGTGTTCAGGAAAGCTACATCTCAATGATGAGTAAAAAGAAGAAAAAAACGTTATGTGCATGTCGAGAAAAATACGATCTTTGTTTCAAGGACATGCTTTGTTCTTGGGGGAAGTCTTTTCGTGACACTGTATGCTATCTTTTAATTATACTGGGAAAGAAATGGTTAAAGAAAAAGAAAATGCAATATGACCCGGCGAAAGGGGGGATTAACGAGTGTTCTCGATACCAACAGGTTGAGTGAAACTGGGAAGGTCCAAGGACAGGTGACGACGAAGAGACGAAGCCGACGAAAGTTGACCTCACTGAAACTGGTTACCAGCAAAACAGATACAGGTGTGGACTTGATACCAGGGAGAAAAGGCTCCCTGAATGACAAATAAAAATTGAGGAGAATCGATGCCCTGATACAGAACTGGGGGTGGGGGAGGGGTGACGAAACTTTATTTATTTATTTATTTCAGAAAACTTGATCAGGTGCAGCAATGGGATCAAGAATAAATTGAATTCCACGATTAAGGCGTGATTTTTAAAAAATAGAAATATAATTGTATGGCATAGAAAGGGAAACATGAGCACTTTCTATGAACATAATTATCGAAAAGAAAAGAAAGAAAAAGAAAGACTTAACTTGTTATGCATGCTTTTGGGTTTTTCATCTTATAAGAAGGTGTGAGGTACGAGTATTTACGAGTAATTGACAAAAAGGTTAAGGGAGGTGCTGTGATACCAGGGGTTAATGGGATTAATAGTAAATAAGGAGAATACTTTTGTTGAGAAATGCATTAGAAGTACATAAGTATTATATTGAACGTTGTAAGACAAATTATATAAGCATGAATTTGATGTGTATCAGTTATGGGTAACAGTTGGTTATCGAAATATGTACTTTTGTTTGAGACCTGAGAAACGAAAAACAAATGTCGCTATCAAAAATATTAGCCGAGAGGGGTTGAGAAAGGTTAAAAAGCGGAAATGGACAGATATTCTGCACTGGAATTATTAAAAATTACACTTGTCGACCTAAGCAGGACTGCGTGTACGGAAAGCCCTATCAGAATCATACTATGCTATGTGCTCATGTGCTTATTCAGCATTGTGAAAGTCGTGGTATGGACGACACGTCAGAGGGCGTGCGTTTTGTTCCCGTACAACTGATCTCTTACTTTAAGCATCAGCTTAAAGTGAAGATCAGGGTCGAGAGGGAAAGGCTCTCCTCGTCGAATTTAGCGAAAGGTTGGTGAGAGTTGTGCGACTATGTCGGGTGAGAGATGCTAATATTGAGTGGCATACTGGTTAAGTAAAGGATTTTGAGTCACCGGGAAAAGACTTGGCAGCCCAGACCAAGTTATTTGAGAAAAAGTAATCTCATTACTCACCAAACGTCAGGCGAAAAGGGGGAGGAAAAAAGAACCAGAGAATAGAGATGACCAACACACCCACCTTTTTGACCTTGTGACGCATTCTCTGGGTTTTTACATCAGAAATAAATAAGCGTTTTGTTTTAGTCGGAAGCACTTGTCACGTTGGCTGAAAGAAAGGAAGATTGCATTCATTTCTGCGTTTTTAAATATTGGCGACCAGGTTATGCGAGTATAAAAATAAGTTCTTACAGTATTTCTCATCCCTACCTTGTCTGTGAGTAGGTGATACGTCGCAACTCTCAGCTCTTAATGGGCTAAGATGAAAATAATAAATAAGATGTGGTATTAATAGTTTTCGACTTCATCATAAAGTCCATTAAACACTGCTTGGAATATGTCATTTCCAGGTATTTCTTTAGTAAAGTCGCATGTTTATGGCAGACAAACCTACCTGGACGTGCGAACCGACCTCATGTCTCTGTGTTTCGCATGTTAAATGGAATCCCTGGTTTCACCGATGAGCTGAATAGTCAGGCCTGCACTCAACTAATATAGTTGCTGCAAGAAAGGCATACGAAGCCACTTATGTCCTTGTGTCGCATTTAGATGTTTAGATATTTTAGATGTTCTTCCAACAAAAAACTCACAAATAACTGAAGCTTGCTTTCTCGACACACTCCCGGCAACGGGCCATTTTCTACCTAGGTACTAGGTAAGTAAACATTTGTACTTGTTAAGTTTTTGAATCCGTCTTCTCGTCATTTCTTGCCTTGGTCCTAAACATTAGACGACAGACATTACCGTCTATGAAAAGATAGGGCTGCTTTATTTTTATTACTGGATACTCTTATGTTGCATTATATTACAAGTATCTCACAGTTATCGACTGCCAGTAATTTATATCAATTCTTTGAAGCTCGTGGTGACAGATCTGCATACCTACATGCAAGTATACATACTTACGCCCATGGATATATACATACTGACGCCCATGGATATATACATATATCCTATATATTTTTAACATTGTGGCTGTCTTTTTCATCTACACACATGTTTTTATTTACATCAAAATTAACACAGAAAACTCGCCAATTTATTCATTTCATCGAGTCAACCAAATGCACGATGTGTGGTGTACACATATTTAAATAATACATAATGTTTTAACTACGTTCATTATATTTTTTAAGAAATGTGATCTCTATTTTTCTGTTTCCTTGTCTCTGTTCTTTTAATATCTAGAAAGTCATGAAGGTAAACATCCTTTTCTTTCAGCCCATTCGATAGTCACGATGCTAATTTCCGTTGTGTTCCAGGAAAATATCATGTGACCATCCAACATTTTATAACCTCAATATGTTTCCACTTCTTTCTTTTTTCTTTTCTTTGTGCTTTCATTTTCATTCTTTATATTCATCCAATTCCACCATCTCGTTTAATTTCATGTATGTTGCTATAAATAAATGTAAGTCCATTTTCCTTGTAATCATGTTGGACTTTATTTGCAAACTTCATTTCTTTCGCTGTTTTATCATTTTTGTTTTTTTTACTTATTTCTATTTACATAATTTTTTTTTTTCATATAATTCTTTCTTTGTTTTTGTTTTTTTACCACGCCTAGTTTTTACTTGTTTTATTTTGACCGGTTTTAGAACATTTTATTCTCCCTTTCATATGCTCCCTCACTTTTTTTCTCAGCTTGCTTCATTTAGTCATTCTCTTTAGTTATCTCTTCCTTCCCTTTTCTTTCTTCATTTTCCTTTTCTAATTCATTAGCTTTTATTTTTTGTTTCTTTTCTTTCATTCTTACATTATTCTGTGTTATGTTATTATTGTAAATAAATACAAGGGAGATAAATACCTAGTGTTATCTCCCATGCCGCCGTGCTAGCGGAAATAAAGAGTGAAAAGAAAAACCCAGTCATTATTCTCCGGGTGCGAGCCGAGAAAACAACGTTCTTGTCCTGTTTCCTTTGTTCATCTTCCTTTTCAGTGAGCCTCCCACGAGCTGGGAGACACTACATTTTTGGCGACGAAGATGAAATAGTAACTCCCGTTTTTCAAACACAAAGGAATAACCCCCTCAACACACAATGGCTAATTTTCTACCTCCATTCCCACCGTTCCAAGTCTACAACGACGAAAACACAACAGGCATGAGATGGTGGAAATGGATTGAAAAATTCGAAAATCTACTGTGCGCCATGACGTAGATAACGACAGAAAAAGAAAGGCCATGCTTCTCCACTACGCCGGAGACGAACTATACGATATTGTCTTCATCTGTGAAGCTATCGACTAAGGAATCGGAGCGACACACGTTATCGATGGGGAATACCAATACCAGCGGAATACGACAATCTAAAAGTTCTCTGACGGTGTATTTTACCCCGAGAAAAAACACGTGCTACAAGATCTTCAAGTTTAGGCAAGTTAATCAGACCCCCTCAGAAAACTTGGCCGCGTACTGCACACGACTACGGAATTTGGATCTTCAAGACGTCGAACGTGAAATTCTGGCACCAATTCTGCAAGGCTGCTCTTCCATGCGGGTCAGGCGCAAAGCTTTGAGAGGTCGTCTCTCAAAGTTTTGCGTCTGACCCGCTTTAAAGCAAGTGTTCGACGAGGCAAGAGCTATTGCGCTTGCAGATGCGCGGTCTTCAGCCACAGAGACACACGCTGTGCATGCAATATCTAGCCGATTCGGACTAAATTATAATCGGAGCAGATACAGAGGAAACGGCGCAGAGTCAACACGAAGATGTCCAGAGGTCATTAACCACGCCCAGCAAGATCGCCACCACGTGGTGCCAACAGACAGCGTGTGGATGGTAATTCGGCCATTTGCCGTTACTGTGGGGACTCAACAGCCCATCTTTTCTGTCCAGCCAGGGGTAGGGAATATAGAAGCTGCCAAAAGCTGAACCTTTTCGTACGGGCCTGCCAGTCCTTCCGGCCCCAAATCAGCCAATTCTCCTCGAGTATATCCGGGTCTGCGACTGAGAGAGCCCCATCCTCATGTCTACGGTCAGTGTCAGGCAAGTCTGAAATTCTAGTACTGCCCATTACTTACTGCCCATATAAACAAGACTCCACTAACGTTTGTAGTCGATACTGGTGCCAGTGTCTCACTGGTCAGGACTACGATGGCATGTTGCAGAGGCATGCATCTAACAATGCGTATGCGTGTGGGTCCACACGGGCACTTCCCGTGCGTGGACTCATCTACGC
>VCCN01002542.1:235796-247726 GCA_006491835.1 Architeuthis dux
ACGTTTCAAAGATAGTGATTGATGTTTATGCTCGGGTGATGAGAGACAGGCTATTTTCTGCTGGCTACGGAAGATCGGGCATCCGCTACCACTTTTCCAGAGAGGAGGTGGGCAAAAGGATATATTCGGAATATATCTTAGTGGCAACCCTGTTACCAGCGGAAAATAATAGAATCTTTTTATATGGGTACATTACGTTGGGGTTACATAAAACCATTGTACAGCACCATTATCCTTTATTAACTATAAGGTTCCAACTTTCAAACCCCCTAGTCCGAGGTGAGACAGCCTGATCCCAGTGGACGCTCATGACCACAGCTGTGCTGAGCAAAAAAAAAAAACGCCCGGTAAATATTTTTTCATTTCGCTATATCTAATTGTTCATCATGGTTATAATATTTTTATATATAAGTTTCAGTCGAAGCACGATATAGAAAGAATAGAAAATATGCATTTAAAAAAATGTTGGATTAATCGAACTAATCGATAAAACATGATGAAAAATCTAAAATATTGAGGGAAACATTTTGCTTTTCCAAATCAAAAGCTTAAATTATAATTAATCGAATAAGACTAAAAAGTTGCCAAGAAGAAAAATATTTTACTTAATTTTATTGTTTTTTTTTAAAATCCCCAAATAAGAGTTCCGTTCGAGCAGTTCTGGAATATTTCTCTAAAAAAAGGTTAACATAATTAATATCTCAAGGGATTTATTTGTGAAATGTGTAAAAATCAATGAAAGCACCCATGGGGTCATACTTTTTATTCCCTTCTGTCCCCTTTGCCCTTCTGGGTGTAATGGACATAACTGAGTTTGTCAATAAATATATGTTTCATTTATATTTATTCGATGAAGTATTATACATCATTATTATTAATTTGTATGACTATTTTTTACCTTCACTCAATTTTTTAATTGCTTTTTGATTTTTTTAATAAAAGTTACGATAAAAAAGCAACTAAAAAATTAAGATGCAATTTCTTCCCTTCACTTGTTGAAAGCTTTGATATTTTATTCTCGTCGTGGATTTTAAATACTTTTTCTTCAATTCCACGAATTTGTCTTTCGAGGCACTTGTTAAGGAAAGGGGTCTCAGTTTCTGGCCTCTTAAAAGTTGAAAAAAATGTTTTTGCGAGTAATTTGTTGTGCTTTCAATCCGCAAGATCCTGAGGTACCCAGGGAATTTGTCAGTTTTTAAAAAAGTTAATTCTTTTTAAAATTTTAGGAGAGTTTTGTTTACAATGTAACTATAATGATAAAGTGGGCACATCTTTCCGCCATTTTTACGGAGGTACGGACATATTACAGCTTACATGAGTTATCTCATTCTAAATTTTTTAAATTTTAATTATTTTTAATTTTTTAGGGTTAGGGTTTAGGGCACAATGTAGGGAAGATGGTCCCGATTGTAAACTCGATTTTAAAAACGGCGCACAAATGAAAACAATTTAATTTATTAAAAGCACAAACAATATAATTTATGTATTTACTTCTGTTTTTCTTTCATTAATTCTCTTATTTCTTTTTATCTGTGCGGCGTTTTTAACATCGAGTGTGCGAGTGTGTGAAACTTAATAAATTACAATCGGTAACACCTTCAATACAGTATTTATTTTTTATTTTTGCTGGCATGTATACATGTATTTACTTCAGGTATAACACTTATTTAACCTTTCTATGTAGGTATAACGTGTTAATTCCAATGACATGCAATAAACGGACGTTGATGGTAAATTTTGTGATTTGCCGTGTATTTTAATTTCTGTGTAGAGGCCCCCACCCCAAACATAAAGTGCCCCCGGAGCCCCCAAGGCTCTGATTCTGACCCAGTCTTTCCGATCCATTAAAACTATAAGAATTGCTGTTGTTCATTGTCTACGAGTTATGAGGTCAAGTGTCCAAAAGCTTTAGTAAGTGTTTCAGAATCTTAAATTGTTTTATCCGGGTATTATAAGGAAGAGAGAAACTGTTGATTGTATTATCTTTCATTTTGGTGCAGTCATTGATAAACAGATGTATCAAACTACATTTTAGGAAAAACTGAACAATAGACGTGGTTATTAATTCAAAAATGTAATATAGATAAGGAGAAAACACATGGGTGTTTAACAAGACAAACGTGGAGTGACGTCTCTTGCATGACATCATATCCTCACTGTAAATTTAAGGATGCATTTTGAAACAAACTTAATCAATCTAAGTGCATTTCTATTGCATCTGAACTCACATTCCGGGCCATCTTATTAATTCCGAGGGACTAAATCCAGATCCATCCAAAATTGAAGCCATTGTTAGTATGCGACAACCTGAATGCAAGGACTTGCAGCGATTTCTTGTTTTGACAAAGTACTTGTGCTATCTTTTTAACAAATTACTCTGAGGTTACAACACTCTTACGTCTTCCAAAGTGACATCACATGGTCATTTGTTAAGCCTCAAATTGAAGCTGTGACAAAACCGCAAGAAATGATTACTAGTTCGCCTGTATTGCAATTTTACAATTATAACAAGATAACAACTAATTTAAGCAAATAAGAATCGGTAAATGGTTACCAGTTGCCTTTCATAGAGAGAGAAGCTTTGAGTATAGTTTTGCTTGACAAAAGTTTCAGGAATTTCAAAGTCGAGAATGATCATAAACCTCTGAAACAGGTTTTCAAAATACCAATTGCCAAATCTCAATGTTCATTAGTCTTACAACGCTACGATTTGGGCCGTGAAGCAATTGTTGCTGATACGTTGTCATGAGCCTATCTCCATGACAACTCCCCTGAAATATCTGATGCGGACATGAAAGCATACATTCATGATATGTGATAGTGATAGTAAACTTACTGCTTACTGCGAAGCCACTGCATGCACCCAATTTTACGATTACTTATTGAGTACACCCAAAATGGTTGGCCACCCAAACAGAATATTCCTTCATCGGTCAAACCTTACATTACCATTCTCGATGAAATTTCTGTTGTGCAAGGACTGTGGCTTAAAGGTACGCGAATAATTGTGCCCTCTACTTTGCGTAAGGATGTTCGTTAACACATTCGTAACGGTCATCTAGGTATGTACAAATGTTTATCTAGCGCTAAGGAGTGATAGTAAACTTACTGCTTACTGCGAAGCCACTTGACCCGGTATAACATTGTAATCAACAGCCAGCTGAGCCATTGCATCCTCATGCCATCCCAAATACACCATGGACAAAAGTGGGGACAGACATCTTTTACTTATATCGGAATATATAATGTTGTTGACTGCACTACTAAGTATTTTGACTTCCATCAAATACCAGACAGCGAATCACCTATTCGTTTGATTGAACAAAGTAGAAGCTTGAATGAAATGTGCTTTTGTAGGTTTTCATATATGAGGAATCCATTGCCATACTCTGTTTTTAGATTGAATGTGCAGAATCTGACAGAATTCTATATATATTGCGAAAATCGCCGTCTTTGGCGATCAATAGTCATCAGAATCTTACTTAATTATATCCGTTTTGTTCACCCTATATGCCGTACATTGACATGATTTGCCATCGGGTTTAATGGGTAACCCTTTTGTAGGTTTTCATATATTGGGAATCTGAGGCCATATTCCGTTTTGAAATAAAAGATGAGGAAACTCTTGTAACTCATATTTATTGAAAACAATCTGGCTGCATCTGAGGCTGAGGCTGTGTTCATGTCAGTGGATGACACTAATTCCATGTCATTGGCTGAGAGCATGTCGCTGGCTGCGGCTGGATACATATCAGTAGCTGAGGCTGGGTTCATGTGGCTGAGTTGATTTCACTGGCTTAAACTACGGTTGAGTTCATGTCACAGGTCGAGGCTGGGGCTGACTTTATAGTCCAGTCAAATTTCGCAAAAATAGGGGTCATTCCGGAAGTTTCACATACAATGCTGAATTTGATACCCTTAGAAGCGAAATGTTATGTAGATTAACAAGCCCACCGCAATCCACTTTGGAGAAACATTTTTAGTTTTCACACGAATTTAGCTGAGATGTCAAGCATAATTGTTCAAAATGTGAAAAAAGTGTGAAAACTTGCATACTGGTAGATTATTTGATGCTCTTTCATATAAGGATACACACGATCTGACCAAAACTGTGGTCGCCATCTTGATTTCAAAATGACCGCCATTAAAGAAAATTTGCAATATACATTAATTGACATTTCAACCAGAATTATTCAAAATATGAAAAAAGCGTGAAAACAAGTATACTAGTAGATATGTTAATGCTCTTTCATAAAGAATGCTCCTACATATAAAAATAGAATACACACGATCTGACCAAAACGGCGGCCGCCATCTTTATTTCAAAAGGGCAACCATAAAAAACAAAATTCGAAATACAGTGTTGTGAAATTAATGTTGTTTACCGGATTTGGTACTTTGTATTCAAGGAACTATTTTGTCTAAGCACCACCTGTGGCCTTGTGTGTGAGATCTAGCGATGCTCACTATAAAAAGCACAATGTTATTACGTTCTACGGCGAATGTACATTGTCAGTTTAATAAAGCCTCAGATCAAGGTGTGCGTTTACTTCGAATTACAGCTCGTCTTTATTCGTTTTCTTATCAGAAAAATTGAAATTTCAACCAGAATTGTTCAAAATGTAAGAAGAAAATGTGAAGACTTGCATACTGGTAGATCTTTTGATATTCTTTCATATAAAACCAAGATACACACGATCTGATCAAAACTGTGGTCGCCATCTTTATTTCAAAATGGCCTCCATAAAAAGAAACTGTAATATAAAGCAGTGGATTACTTGAAATTGGATAGAATCGTTCAAAATGTGAAAAACGTGTGAAAACAAGCATACTAGTAGATATGTTAATGCTCTTTCATAAAGAAAACTGGATACACACGGTCTGGCCAACTGCGGCCACGATTTAGATTTCAAAATGGCAGCCATAAAAAAGAATTTGCGATATAGATTAATTGAAATTTCAACCGGAATGGTTAAAAATGTGGGAAAAGTTGGAAAACTTGCATACTGGCAAAAATAGGGATCAACCTGGAAGTTTAACATATATAGTAATTAAAACTTAACCACTCAAGTAAGTTAGGAAAAAATCAGAGAGGTGGACTAATTATAATCTTTTATTAGAAGAGCGTCTCAAAAATGTTTCCATCTAAAAGGTTATTACTATCGCCACCAGTTGTCTCTTCTTGCAGGTCCATGGGACACTCGTTACTGTGCCTTCTTGCATGGCACTGACTTCAGGCTGTAATGCAAGCAAGCCCATTCTTGCAGTAGGGAGTGGTTTCACACGGATTGTTCGTCTATTTTACAGTTGCCTCGCACAACCCTTAATATTTCATCCTGCGCTGGAGTCTTCGGTAAATGTAATTGAATCTTAGAAAATACTTAATTTTGGATTACTTACATTACAAATGGCACAATTTTAATGAAGAATGCACCTTTTTTAAAACTTAAATGAATCATTGCTGTAGTTATTCAGATGTCTTTGAGAGGGTTAAAATCGTTACTCAGATGTCTTTTAGAGGGTTAAAATCGTTACTCAGATGTCTTTGAGAGGGTTAAAATCGTTACTGATATCATCAATCGACAGCCTGAGCTTGTCCAACAGGAGAAAGATGACCTGGGATCTGAGTATCAAGATGACATTGGTTTGTGGACAAACTCAAATATAACAGATGAAGTACGTGAATTTGGGTGTAAACAAGGTCCCGTGGAATGCCAGCACCATGATGATGACTTTTCTTTATCCAAAAGATAATACTCTGAACAGAAAAGATGTTATCGTTCATTGATATTCCGAAAACATAACTGGTGAGAATATTAAAAGGGATGGCTACTGTATCAACAGGAAAGTCATATTGTTTTGCTTGCGTTCTTGTCAAAATAAATTTGATATTTCTTTAACTCTTTTACCTTTTGAAAATATCACTGGGGGCCTCACAATACAGTCCTGTGTTTCAGTAGTTTTCTACGCTGTATGTGGAAATAGTCCTTTGCAAATTGTCAAAACAAGTCAAAACAAACTTAAATACTGGCACTTTTAGCTTAAAAGGCAATATTTTCAAGTGGTTTCAGTAACTTTCAACGCTGGTATTTACTGAAAATAACACTTTGAAAAGTGTGGAAAACATGCCAAAACAGTCTAAAAAGCAATTGAGTTTGAAAAGCAGTGTTTTCAAGGGGTACAAGTAATTTTTAAAGTTATTGCATGGGTTATTTTGCATAGTGCTCAAAGGTAACGTCAGCTTTAAAAGGGGTGTTTCAAACGGGTTTTAGTAATTTTTAAGGCTATAGTATTGGTGAATAACTTTGCAAAACAGTCCCCAAAATAGCATTTACAGCTTGAAGTCTAATATCCAACATGTCTTTGTAATTTTCAGCACTACATTATCGGTGAAAATAGTACTTTGCAAAGTTTAAAAAACACGCCAAAACATTCTTGAAAGTAGAATTTTCAGCTTGAAAAGCCGTATTAGATTTTAAAAAGAGTTATGTGTATCTCATAGTAAAATATATGTAAATATGCACGGGAAGAGTGAGTGAGAAGAATTCACTATAAAATGTAGCAAGTTCAATAATAATCTATATTAAATTTGACAAGTTTTTACCGTCATATTAATTTTAGTTGCTTTTATACAACTAATTAATTTCCGATTGCGCTGTTATTCGTTGCCATAGAAAGAGTAGCCCGAATTAATAAGTTGTATAAAAGCAACTAAAATTAGGATGAAGTTAAAAACTAGTCAAATTTAATAAAAATACTGTATTACAATACTTCATCTAATAATAATAATAAAGATTGATACAATAATAATTATACCGTAGTAGTAAATGCTACTAGCAGCAAGCTACCATGTGGAAAGGCAGGACAGAAAAATAGGAAGCAGAGATGACACCCAATTTATGTTGTGGTGAGATACGATAAGAATAAATCAAACAAGGAAAACGAATGCAGAAGTACAAATTAACATGACATTTAATAAAACAATGCATTTAACAAACAGGTGCTTACATTGCATGTAGTAAAATATAGGTAAAACATAAAAAAGTGTTTTTTAGTAGATCGATCGCATGAATTAAGAAAGCGTTAAGAAAGCCTTGTTACCACAGAAATTGTTTTGTCTTGATTCTAGTCGATCTCAGCTGCATCGAAATATAGGGTGATATTTGCACCACTGTATATTGCGATCAAGACGAGAATTCTGTGAAGGTAAAAAAGAATAAGTGACAGGAAGAACGAAGTCTCCGTCAGAATGCAACTTAGCGCCAAGGCCTCAAACTGAATTAGAAGCAAATAGATATGTTCTTAGCGTGAAGCAATCATAATTGATCCTCTAGATGGAGGAAATAAATACTGAATGGAGTACTGGTTATCGCAGATTCAGTAGGAAGAGAAATACAAAATATTGTAAGGACGAATATATGTACTGGTAATATATTCTCCAGTGATTTTGGCTCTCGAAGCAATATCCGTACAGACCAAAATACGGGTGCTTGCCGAAAGCACGTAGTAATATAAGAGTAGATTATGAAAGGATTTCGTCTAGAAAGGAAGATGAATGGCCAAGCATAGTCATATCTAATGGTGAAACCAATTAAGTGGGTAGACAAAGAGATTTTACATGCCTGAAGGATGACACGGGCTGAGCCACTGGGTTTTAAAAGCCAGATTATTGTTCACGTGCCGTTTTATAGGGGAGCCGCAGACGTCACGAAGTGATAAAACCAGCCCGATGTTCGAATCCATATTTTCGTATAATAAAACTATTTATAGGAAAGTGGCCGCTACACCAGTGTTTTCAAGGGGTTCCAGTAATCTTTAATGCTGTAGTATCGATAAGTACAACATTTTGACGTCAGCATTGGTAAAAATAACTTTTCGAAATGACACAAAATCTTTAGCTAGAAAAGCAGTGTTTTCAATGATCTTCAGTGATTTTGAACGCTTAGCACTGGTGTAAATAACACTATAACTGGTTGAAAAGTAGCATTTTTAGCTTGAAAATTAGTGTTTTTCACAGGGTTCCAATAATTTTCAACGCATTTGTGAAAATAAACTCTTTTATTTTTAGAAAAAAGCAGAGCACACCAAGATCAGAGTCTACCGGACCTGTGTTCTCAGCATCTTGCTCTTTGGTCCTGGTCTACCTATATGAGGCAAGAGCGCCGCCTCAATGCCTGCCATATTCAATGCCTCAGGAGCTTCCTCGGGGGCAGCTGGCAGGACCACATCCCAGAATGAGATCCTGCAGCGCGCTAGAATTCCCAGCTTGTACTTCCTTCCAGTCACCTTCGATGACTAGGACATGTTCGACGCATGGTGGATGGGAGACTGCCAAAATAAATTTTGAAATCAGGTGGGTCGGCTGCCCCTTACTCTGATTCAAAGGACGTCTGCAAGAGAGATCTAAAGGCCTGCAATATCTCTCCAGACAGCTGGGAAATACAGGCTGAGTATCGAAATGCCTGGCGACAGACTATCCGCACCAGGTGGTGCCTGGACCCAAGCTTCCGACTGCACTCCAGGGTCTCCCGAGACTAAGACACCAATGGTGATGATGTTAAAAACACTTTACAAAGTGTTAGAAAGCTAAAACAGGCTCAAAAGTAGCACTTTTTGACTGAAATGGAGTATTTTCGATTTAAAGAGCCCAAATTAAATAGAACCTTCAACTTGAAAGGCGATATTCTCAAGGTGTTCCACTAATATTTAGTTGATGAAAGTTGTTGAGTTTTTCTTTTACCCAAAGACCTTTGTAAAAAGTAAAGAGAGATAAAAAAAAGATTCCGAGAAACATATTTAGAAGAAAGTCCAATGACAAAACTTACATTTGTTTTCTCAAAGAAAATGTTCATTCTTTTAGATAGAAAATTCCCGATTCCATGGAGTACCCTTCCAAAATCTAAATGATCCTTAGATTTCTTCACCTTTTCCGATCCTAACTTGGAAAAATATTACAGACATCCACTCCGTTCACTTTCTTTTCCGCTACTGCCTGCTAACAAAATTGTCGTCTGTTTCCCGTCAATCTTTTCGCGGTTAGCATAGTCCTTTTCCGATTCGTAAAATTCCAAAATTTACTTCTTTTTTAAAATTCGTCACATCTGAACAAAAAGAAATTTCACTAGGACACTAGTTAATTAAATGATTCCTATTTTGTATGACTTTTTTTAAAACCGTAACTTACATCATAAAAAAGTAAGCACAACTAGAATTCTTACAGTCATGGGGGAATAACCCTCCCATAAGATGAATGATTATTCCCCTTACATTCCTCCCCAAATCGTTTCGTTTTCATTTATGCAAAACTGAACAAACTTATTCAAAGCTAAAATAATCTTCACTCTCTGTATATTCGATTCTACTTAAATAGTCATTCTTCTTTCCGTCGATTCTTTCCTGTTTGAAACTGTATTGTTGCAAGAAAAGAGTCCATCTCAGGATTTTACCTTTTAGCATTTGTGTCCGATTCAAATCAAGGGGTAATGATCATGTTTGTAATCGGAATTCATTTCCCCACAAATATGGGGGAAATGCTTTACCGCCCAGACTATACCCAGACACTCCCTTTCAATGGTACTATAATTCCTCTCCGCAGGTATCAATTTCTTACTGGCACATGATACTTGTTTACTGAATTCAGACTTATAAGTAAGATTCAATAAAGTTCTAATTACCTTCATTTGATCCCAACCCAAGATGATTTCTGGCAACGTTTTGCAGCAGCCAGGGATTCTATGTTCGGCCATTACGGCATACTTCCTGTCAGGGAGTCAAAGAGATTTGTATCTGTTTAAGGCTTATCCTGGCAGGAGATTTCAATCTACTTAAAAAAGCATTAGGTGCCTATATCTGTGTTGGTCGTTCGCCATATGTATGTCAACCAACATGCAGAGAAAACGTGAAAAGAGAAACGACTGCAAATGCTGAATAAGAACAAATGTTGTATACTCGTCTTTTACATGTTCTTCCAACATCGGATGTCTCGTCGTGGGTTGCTCATTTGCGGGAGGGAATTCCTGAACTTGAGAAAAGAAAACTCGAAACGTCGCAAAATTGTTTACTATCATTGACGTCCAAATTCATAACAATCTCGCATTCCTATGCTCACCCACTAAGGGCATATACAGCCTCGAATATACGTATGTTCCACACACACACACACACACACACACACACAAAGTACAAATTTACGTTTTAACTATATGTGATAAATCAAATCTGTTTCCTTTCTTTTTTAAAATTTCGTTTTTAAATTTAAAGATGGAGACTTCTCCTTTTCTTTCTTTTTTTTCAAATTAAAATCCGAAATCTATATTCCACCCACTCGTCTTGCGCGTTAGCTGTCCTGTATTTATAACTTAGTAACTTAATTTAATTTGCTTTCTGCTAAGTCTAAAAAAATATATCATCTCACGTTCCCATATTTATACATAGTTCAGAATTACCAGAAGCCTGTAGCAGTGTTATACATTCATCAGAAAAAATTGTACTTCCAACAATTTTACAGTACAAAATGACAATTATCCCCAAAAAACAAAAATAGACAATTCCGAAAATTGCAAGGTCTCATTGAAAAACATATATATCAACACAACAGAGGAATTCCTCTTCGACATAATGATACAATGGAAAATGAACAAAACACATCCGCATGAATTCATTGCACGCTTAATTCCTGACAATTTCCGGGACTTAAACCTGCCAATCTCCTAAATAATGTGGGCACGGAGACTTCACTCCAGACCTTTTTCATTTATTCGGTCCCACCGATATGGAGTTGATCGCTACAAACCGATATCCATCGACGCCCTACAAACGACTCTTTCCAGGTGCGGAGAAATTTCTCCAGACGTTAACCGCGTCGAAAACATCATAGGGTCCGCTGCCATGATTATTCTCATCAAATTACAGTCAGCATTCGATATGAACAAAGGCACCAATAAAAACACATTTTCCATCAATTAATACAAAACAATCTGTAGACCTTGCTCTGTTTCTCTTAGGGATCTCTTCCGCTGATAATAAAATGGTAAAAACCTCATCGCTTACAAGGCTAAATTATTTGTTATAAAAATTCGCTGTCTAAAGCGAGAAAGTCAGAAAAATATAACAGGAAAGAATGTTCATCATCATCTTTCCATATTTCATTTTAACTTTAACCTTTTTTGTTTTCAACATTCCTATAATTAGTAAGCTCTCCTTATTAAATTTCAAGGCACTATGTAGAAAAATGGAAATCGAAAGTTGAACTTTTTTGACGTGAAGTGTAAAAATATGAGATAGATGCGATCTACAGGGTTTTAAAGAGAAAGCATAGTCATACTTTGTAGGCCGGCGGCCAGCAGGGCCTACCGTGCACCCCCCATGATTCTACACTTAGGGTACCAAAATGTTCCTTAGGATGTCCTCCTTCAGAAAAAATATGTTCTCACGAAAAAAGTTGGGAAGACCTACCTCATCCAGTTGAGATATCTGAGTACTTTAAAAGGCTGAATCATGGGTTTCAGACATGAGGAATTCAAAAATCCACTTTATTTTACCTTAAATAAATAATGTATAGGTATTTCTGGATTTTACAAGAATATTTCAAGTATACGTTATAGGCGAATTTGTGGATTTAATTCATGAAGGAGATATATACATATATATATCGTTGGAAAGAGAATTTCCCCAGCTTTCTTGTCAATTTGTATCTATTGGGCTTAGAAAGTTACAGCTCAAAACGTGAAGCTAAGTATTCAAGAAAATTTCAAGTACACAGCCTATGGATCGTAGAATTATTTGTTTTATTAAAGTATACAGATATATATATATCGTTAGAAAGGGAATTCTATCAGCTTTCCAACGGTATATGTTATCAATTTGTATCTGTTGGGATTAAAAGGTCGCAGCTCAAAACGTGAAGCTAAGTACTCAGCATTTTACGAAGA
>VCCN01002551.1:229141-239218 GCA_006491835.1 Architeuthis dux
GTGCACTCATCGAACAGCATTTCATTGAAAATGCAAAATACACACACATTCACAGGTGAGTATGTGTGTGGCATGTGTAAGTATGTGTGTGGCATGTGTAAGTATGTGTGTGGCATGTGTATGTATGTGTGTGCAAGTAAGGATATGGCATTGTGTATGTGTTATGTGCGTTTGGCATGTTTGTGGATATTTTGTATTTTCGACGAAACGTCCAATAAAAAAGTGTTGGTTCATTTTGACTGGAAACTGTGGCTCGCTCTAAACAGCGAAGCCAATTTGTGATTGGTAATAATAACCACAACTACAAGAAAGACACAGTTACCACCAGACTAACCGATGTTCAGTATTAGGTAGAAGAAGTCAGGGTTGGTTTTGGATGGGGTAGATTGGTTCGGTGTTTAGAAGATGGTGTTAGGGAGAGCAAGTATTGGACAGAGGGATGGGTGTGGCAGGGCGTGACAGGACAGAATAGAATGAACGATGCAGTACAGTGCAGGGTGAGAGAGAGAGCGCGCCAAAACTAATCAAGAAACTCCGGGAACACAGACGAGCGTGGTAAAGTAAAGCACGGCAAGTAAAAGAGGGTGTGGTGGGTAGCCTGGGTACAAGGTGAATGTGACAGTGCCAAAGAGATTAGATCATGTCACACGGAATAGATTTGCAATATATATCAGCTTTGGAGGTGGGTGCGTGTTGGGGAGGTGGTGGTGGCTTCAATCGGTGGCAACGGTGTTGGTTAAGACATCCTGCTGCAAATCCACACTAGTTAGAGAAGCAGCTATTGTCAACATCTTCAGTATTGACTATCACTGCGACTGCTATTGTGGTTAAGTCAGTTACACTCGAACCGATTTAACCACAGTAGCAGTCGCAGTGATAGTCAATACTGAAAAATGAGTGTCGCCCATAAATCAGTACAACCCTTACCACTGTTTTTGTAGAAAGTTAATTTTCTTCTAAACCAAACTTAACAGGGTTTTAATATTTCTAGTGGAACATTACACAATCAAAATGGAATATTTTCAGGTATTATTTATGACCAAAATCTACAGCATTGAAACCCTGTTGCCAGAAATATGAATATGTTGCCGTCCAAAGATGAGTACACCCCTACCACTTTTTACTAGAAAGTTAATTGTCTTCTCAGGATTTTATTATTTCTAGTGGAACATTACACAATCAAAACGGGATATTTTCAGGTATTATTTATGACCAAACTCTACAGCATTGAAACTCTGTTGCCAAAAATATGAATATGTTGCCGTCCAAAGATGAGCACAACACTACGAAAAAATATTTTTGGCTACAAATGTTTCAATGCTGTAGAGTTTTGGTCATAAATAATACCTGATAATATCTGTTATTGTGTAATGTTCCACTAGAAATAATAAAATCAAGCACACATAACAATCATATCTTTATGATGTGTGCTTGTACAGAATTGCCCATAAATAAGTACACCCCTACTAGTTTTTAATAGAAAGTTAATTGAACTTCTAAACCAAATATAGCAGGATTTTATTATTTCTAGTGGAACATTACACAATCAAAACAGATATTATCAGGTATTATTTATAACCAATCTCAACAGCATTGAAACTTGCTAAAAATATGAATATGTTACCATCCAAAAATGAGTACACCTTATGAAAATTTGTTATTTAAAATCAATATTTGGTGTGTCCGCCCTTATTTTCTATTACTGCTTGATTGTGTAATGTTCCACCAGAAATAATAAAATCCTTCTATATTTGGTTTAGATAAACTTAACTTTCTATATTTAAAAATGTGGTAGGGATGTACTCATTTATGGGTGACACTGAATAATATTCCCTCTAACTGTTATAGGGAATATTATTCATGGTGGGTGGTAGCAGCTGCTGGAGCTAGTAGGATCTATTTATTTATACAGTATAAACATTATGATTTTTCTGAATCTCTACGCATAACAATGGACTCTTCCACTTCAAGGTAACAATTTTGCTGATGAAAGTATCTCCTACCCACATTTGAGATAATGGAATCATCTATGAAAGTTCAGTAGTTAATTTTCGTAAAAAAATCATCTTATCGAAATTCAAATATATCCGTGATTTTTTTTTCAATGAACGAACGGATGGATAATTGAAAAATGTCGCTACATAACTGATATAAACAGCGAGGTTATGTTATAGATCAGTCATTCTCAACAGGGGGGTGATATCACCTCCCAAGAGGGCAGAAGTTGAGTTATGGGGTGGGGTAGGTTGTCACATAATGAGTTTTCCTTCATAAAAAATGGCAATCTTTTGTTTTATGTCGATAAAGTCAAGAAATAAGGGGAAGCTACTCACACAAGGTGAATTACAAAATATGTATTTTTTAAAAAAAAATGGTACACATACAATAGTGGGGTCCAAAGATTTAAGACAAAAAAGTTATACTCCTTGAATACATGGATATAGACCAAAATAATCCCTTACTTAAAAATTGTTTTCAATCGGGCAAGATCAGGTTAGAAAACAACAAAAAAGATAAAGATGAAAGTGCGTATCAAGTAAAAAAAAAACTTTATATATCTCATCGCAAATACATTTCCCTTTTATTTTTTTTTTTTACAATCTCAACCTTTTTATCTGCGACGAAAGTCAACAGTTCTCTGAATGAAAAAAATGTTTTTCATTCAGACCAAATTTAAATCAGTTCATAGCGTTCATAAGAAAGGAAGGATAGAGAGAGTGGTTGAAGATAGAGGAATATTTTTTTTCTTCTTTTTTATCATATAATTCCTTTTTTAGATCAATTCTCGAGATAAATAAATAGAAAGTAAAAGAAAGAAAGAAAAAGCAAGGAAGCAAGAAAGGAAGGAAGAAAGAAAGAAAGAAAGGAAGCAGACTATACAGTGTTTATAACTAATGTATTCACTTCATATATATATATTTATAACTTTTCAATATCCCAATGAATTATGTTGCATTTCGGACGATATTGAGCGCTTTATTTTTGAAGCAATGATTATTTTTGTTTCGGGTGTTTTAACGAGGATTAACTTGAAAAATCAATTGGAAACAAATAGTTTTATTACAGAAACAAATGTTGCCAAATGCTGCCAAAAATTGTGTAAACAATGTTGCAGGTTTTGAACAGACCTTGCTTTAATCCTTGGCAATATTGATATTTCTAACTTTGACCATTTTATCGCTCGTAAGTCATTTTAACTCTTATTATTCTTTTAGTACCTATTTCATTCTAAACACGTTTATTAGTATTTCTAACTTTTACAATTCTAACATGTTTTTAGTGGTCTTAGATTTTCTAGCATTAATAACTCCCTCTTTCGTGAGAATTGGCCGAAAGGCCTTGCTTAGGGTGACCATGAGTAAAGAACAAAAAAAAAACCAAACACACACACACACACACACTATTGTATTGGCTATAAATAAGTACACCCCTACCACTATGTTATAGAAAGTTAATTTTCTTCTAAACCAAATATAGCAGGATGTGATTATTTCTAGTGGAACATTACACAATCCAAACAGATATTATCAGGTATTATTTATGACCAAACTCTCCAGCATTGAAACTGTTGCAGTCTAAATATGGGTATACATATAAATATTTTTGGCAACAGAGTTTCAATGTTGTAGAGTTTGGTCATAAATAATACCTGATAATATCCGTTTTGATTGTGTAATGTTCCAGTAGAAATAATAAAATCCTGCTATATTTGGTTTAGGAGAAAGTTAACTATTAAAAAGTGGTAGCAGTGTACTTATTTACGAGTGACACTATATACATATATACATGCACACACACATACAACTGACAGTTGCTTTAAAATTACTCCTTATGAATATTTATTAAGCTTAGCTTAGTCTAGCACTAAGCCACAAGCGTTGGTCACCTAGTGAGGATCAAACTCACTACAGTAGTAATGGTCAGCGTGACTAGCTTGTTAACCATTACTCTATGGAAAGCACCCACCCAAATTTACTCTCTGCGATATATTTTGCTATAATACGGCTCTTTTGAAGATGTATGGAAAATGTATATTAATTATAAAATGCATTTTTATTGAGTTAAATTGGCAAACTGTTCTCAAGATAGAACTAAGAGACAACTATAAATATTATTTTTTGATCGTGCGAACCAGGGGGAGTATTAGGCCATACCCTGTGTGCTGGCCCATGACGTGTTGGCAGGGGGTTTAAAAAAATGTAATGTTTTAACTTAGCGAAAGTCCCTCAGACCTTTCTTATTGGTCAACCATACTAACTCAACAACCTCCTACCTACTCCTCTGAATTCTTTATTCCCCTGCTACCTCTTATTTAGTAGTGGAAAATAGGTTCTCTGCTGAATTTTCCACCCCTCTAGTCTGTAAGATTTATATAAGTATAAACAGAGTGTTTGTCTTAATAAAAGTGGAAACCAGATTTACATCTCAAATTATTTACAGAATTCAAATTATTTACAAGAACGTTGAACTATAAATTTCAAGAAAAGAATTTTATCCTGTAATAAAGACAAAAATCCAAATCACCCCGGAACATAAGTAACTTCATGAAATGACCGAGTAAACAGATAGGTAATTTAGTAATTTGATGTTAGGGACTTACCTGAGACGGGACATTAGCTCCAACCGATGCCTCATTGCCTTGGTAACTATCACCGTTTAGATTCATATAAATGCTCTGTTGTCCTCCAAGCTGGGCTTGAGAAGAGGCTACCATGTTATAACCTGATAGACCTGAAAGAAAATTAGAAAATTCAGTCCTTCAAAAGCAGAAAGTTGTTCACCATATTTTTTTTATTCCTCCCATAGTCTTGTGCCAAACTAATGTAAAGATACGTACAAGCGTCCCGTTATAATGCGGGTGTTGGGGTTCAAGAAAGCCATCCGCGTTATAACTGAGCTCTGATCGATTTAGCTATTTTGGAGCTAAATCTAGCACTTTTGGAGCTAGATCTAGCTATCTTGGAGCTAAATCTAGCCATTCTGGAGCTAAATCTAGCCATTTTTTAAAAGCTAGATTAATATTTTGTGGTTCACCATCCATTCACATTACAATGCGAACCGCGCTATAACAATGGGGGGGGGGGTTCTGTATCTCATTGATTTGACAATGAGATTCATAAATAACTTGATATTTATTTAGCTTAGTATGGCACAAGGCCAAATGAAAGGGATATCGGGGGATCTAGGAAGATCATGTTGAAGCAGTTTTTTTTTTAGTCCTTCCATAGACAAAAACACTAGAATCGAAATTGGATGAGTTGGAGATTCGAGAAAGAAGATTGTGTTGTGCCAATCACCCAAGTGGGGAATGCCTGCCTTAAAAATCAGCATTCGAAATCCTGGCTTTGATCTGGTCTCGAACACCGACCTCACACCAGTAGAAAATATGCAACTATCTCAGCCATGAGGCACGGCTGGGCTCCTATTGATAAGTTAGAGCAGTGGTTTCAAAACTGGGGTCCATTGACCTCTAGAGGTTCGACAAATAAAGCCCGGGGGTCCACAGCAGTGTTCCCTCTAAACCGGACATTGCATATCGTGTGGCAGAGAAACAACATCATTTATCGCACAGCTATCAAAAAACATCATTATTGTACACAGATCTGTACCATATATAAGAATTTAGACATGTAATCCATTCCGAATGAATATGATTTTTAAAGGTCAGAAGCCACTTGTTATTGTAGTTCATCAAGTACAGTCTAAAAACGAAATGCTAAAAATAGGGGTCCGCCAGAATATTTCCTTTATAGAAGTTTTGAAACCACCGAGTTAGAGAGCTTAGCTTTGAATGTCACAAGGTCAAATAGGAGTAAGAAGACTGTATTTTGCCAATCATACTAAGGGGGAAGGGTCTTCCTGCCTTGAAAATCAGCATTCAAAATACTGGCTTTTTACCTGGACTCAAACATGGACCACTAAACAACCTTCGGGAAATATTCAGTAAATAAGTTTGTATCTTTGGCGGCTTATTTCAAAGACAGGAATCTATCACCGATTTAACGATGTAAGATTTACAGTTTCAAGGTGGGGTGTATATAATTGACCCAACTTTGATTCCCCCCACCCACCATTTTTTTCTTCTATTTCCTCCACCATATTTCCTCTCTTCGCAACAAAGTCTTTTGGAATATACATTTGGCACTCTTGATAGGTGTTTGGATATACTCGGTCATAATGTAACAGCCAATTAACCTATTTAACAATATAGCTAGTTTAAACCTAGAGGTTCTCTTCTAAACTTTGTTTCTGAAAAATTTTCCAACAAAGTCTTTTGGAATACACATTTGGCACTCTTGACAGAGTTTGGATATACTCATAGTCATAATATAACAGCCAATTAACCTATTTAACAATATAGCTAGTTTAAACCTAGAGGTTCTCTCTTAAACTTTTCCCCTTTTCCCTCTTTACCCTTCATTTTAGATTTTCTTCCCCTTTAATTTGGCCTTTGATCCCAGCCTTGTAGGGGGAGGGATAGTCAACTTTATACACCCCTCTTTTCAAAGAATCTATTTTCCATAAGCACCAGAATTGACAGGAGACTACACGCAAGTGATACCCGCTTGGGGTGGATTTACAAAACCAAAAGACAAATAATCCATCGGCTGGTTCTGTCAAGCACGGTAGACATAAAATGCAGCGCTTAGATGCCTTTAGCTATTAGGAGTTCACTGTAGATCAGTCTAATGGGAGTGAGTAGTGGATGCCCCTGGGTGGCAAGGATCGACTCTTAAAAGCAGGTGCCTGCTGATCAATGCAATTTGGGTTAAAAATATGCAGTTGGTGTGTCAGGGAGGGACATAGATCTGGTCCAGGTCAACGAGTTCATTTCGCAAAGATGCTGATTGCAAATAGAAGTCTACAATTTTCAGGTTGTTATTGTTTTTGTTTCGAAATCCAGTTCATTGCGGATAAACATTTGCCCACATTGTATCAACAGCAAAAAGCTGTTACTTCCATTGCAAACCTTGACAAATCTCGTGTTGCAAGATGCAGCTATTTTTCATCTAAAATGGATGAACACAGATAAATGCAGAAAAAAAAAGAAGAAAAGATTGATCGGCCTTTTCCTTCCTGAAGCCGTGATGGAAACAGTTACCAAATGAAATCCCGGAGTCGGTGGGGGGTGGGGGGTGGGATGAAAGTAATTTGCTTGACACTCACCAGGTGCTGCACCTGCATCATGACCAGATACTGCCTGTTGTGCTGCGGCAGCTGCTGCTGTTTTTGCTGCATATAAATTTGCTTCTTCTTGCGCTTTGCCGATGTTTTTTTTATATCGAATCCGTTTATTTCCAAACCAGTTCGATACCTGCAAAAAGAGAGAAAGAGAAAATGAAACGATGAATCGAGTGCCAAAGAGACTGACAAAAAGATAGAAATTGTTTCTGTCCTTATCTAACATGTCCCAAGCCCGGGTAAAGGAAGAGGGTTGGGCTTTGGGGGTAACAACTCCACCCCATAGAACCTACTTGACTAGAATAGAAACTGCAGCAGCATCACCCCAGTGATTGCTCCAGCGAGAGCCTTGTCAGGAAGTTTCCTTTTCAGAACGGCTCATGATAATAAATGCAAGACACCTATATAATAAATGCAAGATGATTATATAACTGCCAGTGACCTATATAATAAATCTAAGATGTTTATATAACTGCAAGACAACTATATAATAAATCCAAGAAAACTATATAATAAACCCAAGAAAACTATATAATAAACCCCCGAAAACTATATAATAAACCCCCGAAAACTATATAATAAACCCCCGAAAACTATATAACAAATCCAAAATGTGTATATAACTGCAAGACAACTATATAATAAACCCAAGAAAACTATATAATAAAAGCAAGATGATTATATAACTGTCTGACAACTATATAACAAATGCAGCACAACTATATGATATAGTTAACATAATCAAACAAGAAAAAAATAACACTAGATTTAATTAAAAACAGAAAGAATACCAATAAAAAGATTAACAAAATCAAATATTAAAATTAAACAAAAACAAAGAAAAAAAAATCTACGATCGTCAAGTGTGATTCTAACTAGGTGAGGAGTAATAGTAGAATTGATTAGTTTCCAAGTGCACGGCAATTCAATAATGTGCCCACATAATCTAGTGAATAGCAAATGTTGTACAGTTTCACAACAAACAGAGAAATTAGGTGCTGACAAGGCCATCTGCAAGAATATCCGTGTGTTCAAGTTGCTCTCAACTATTCAAAGAAACAAGTCATTTTTCTGGAGACCCGACAGTTCGGCGCAAGACAAATCTGCACAAGGACAAATCTGTGTACGGAGTTAAAATGATTTATTACAAAAATTAACTAACTACAGTTTAGCCACTCGATATTCCCATCTAATAATAGAGTGCCGTGATAAATGTAAAGTGTTATGAATTATTAATATATTAATAAATAATAATGACTCAACTAAGATACCAATACTAGTCGGAATATTTCAAGAAATAAACAACAAATATTATGAATTGTCAGTTTTTGTTTCTTTTTCAAAGTGAAATCAGTACAGGTCTGGTTAGTCAATCAATAGAAACCGTCATGTGAATGTCTTTTGGCAGCATACTGTGTTGGGGGTGATCAATTAAAGAAATTGGAAAAAGTTACTTTTGTTGGATCACCAAAAATTCAACAAGAAAACAAGCATCAATGCTACTGGACACAAACTAAGGGACCAATTTAGCATGCATTGTCACTGTAAATTGAACCCCCACTAAAAACTTATTTTTAGGAGGTAATTTTAAAAAAAAACAAAAAAACGTTTTTTGTAGACATAAGGAATAATGAAGTCTTCGCGGCCGATTGGTAAAAGCAGCTAGGCGTAAACTAGTCTCCCGCTAGCAATGAGGGTGTGAGTATGATTCTCATCGAAGGCTTACTCTTTATTTCCGATTGCGCTGTTATTCGTTGCCATAGAAACAGTGGCCTGAATAAGTTGTGTAATAGCAACTAAAATTAGTGTATAATAAAAATAGTGTATAAGGAATAATGTTTAAATTTTCAGCCCTCTATCACCACTGGTGCGGCATGTACATAAGATATATATATACATAGCCAACCAGACCAACTTAAAAACTGAAGAAACCCATGGTGACAGTTTTGGTTGATGGTTTCTAACAAATGTTATGAATATGATTGTCAGTTTTTTCTTTCTTTTTTTCAAAGTGAAATCGGAATATGAGAGAAGGTAAAAAAAAGTTTTCAAGAGTTTTGAGAAATAAAGTCTTGAAGCCAGAATTTAGCTGTTGATTTGTAAGAATATGAAAAAATAAGACAAGAATATCGGGAGATTTTGAATTGCGGGAATCGAGCTGAAATATTTGAGGAAAGACAGATGAGAGATCAAGAAAAAATCATTAATAAAATTGACGAGGAATTTTGAAATCAGATTCATAATTAAAATTTCACTAATTGGGAAGGAGAAAGGTTGAGGAAATAAATGGATGGGTATGGGGAGAAGCAGGGGGTTTACTGAAGGGGGGTGGGGGCTAGGGTGCTGCAACCACCTCCACCCCCAATGCTCTGTCAACAAATTTCTTCGAGGGTCGCCAAATTCATGGAGAGAGAAGAGAGAAAAGAGAGGAAGGAAAGGAAAGAGGGGAAGGAAAGGAAAGAGGGGAAGGAAAGGAAAGAGGGGAAGGAAAGGAAAGGCAAGAAAAGAATTACTAAAAAAAAAGAAAAACAGGAAAGAAAGAATGAAACAAAGAATGGAAGAAAGGAAAGAATGAAACAAAGAACGGAAGAAAGGAAAGAATGAAACAAAGAACGGAAGAAAGGAAAGAATGGAAAGAATGAAACAAAGAACGGAAGAAAGGAAAGAAAGGAAAGAATGAAACAAAGAATGAAACAAAGAAAAGAAAGGAAAGAATGAAACAAAGAAAAGAAAGGAAAGAATGAATCAAAGAACGGAAGAAAGGAAAGAAAGGAAAGAATGAAACAACGTTAGAAAGGAAAGAATGAATCAAAGAATGGAAGAAAGGAAAGAATGAATCAAAGAACGGAAGGAAAGAAAGGAAAGAATGAAACAAAGAACGGAAGAAAGGAAAGA
>VCCN01002551.1:273334-286121 GCA_006491835.1 Architeuthis dux
ATAGTCTGAATTTTCAAAAGACAAGCATGAAGTCTACCGGACATAAACTAAGACTGATTTAGCATAAACTTAGATTGCGAATTGAAGCCCCCACAAAAACAAAAAAAAAAACGTTTTATCTGGACATAAAGAGTAAATGTTGAAATCTTTAGCCTTCTAGCTCCATTGGTGCGGCCTGTATGCAATCATGCATACAGGCTGCACCAATGGAGCTAGTGTCAGAGCATAGACAGCCAGACAGACCAACTTAAAAACTGAAGAAACCATGACAGTTTTGGTGACAGTTTTTGTTGACAGTTTCAAAAAGAGGATAAGAAAGAAAAGTATTCTTTTTAAACCAAACTCCCTCTGAAATGCATGATTCTACAATCTGTTCTGCCCCTAGGCAAATAACAAAAACCCGTAAAATAAAATTATTCCCCTTCTACACAATGATAAAGAAAGAATTTTCTGATACAGTGCCTCTTAACAAAGATCTGATGCAAAGATATATACAGGCAGGATGAAAATAAAACTCCCTATTGAAAATTGGTAATAACTTCAATATTTATTGGTCGATTGTAGACAAACTAGCTATACTTTGGACCATACAATGGGAGATTTTGTCTGCTGTGTTAAAATTCAATGTAGGCACCAATTTCTGTAAGCGTTTCGATATTCGATAGACCTAGCAGGAAGTCTGACGGTATGTTGGTCATAAACAGTCGAATGTGTTTCTCCAGTTGATCCAGAGTTTGTGGCTTGGTGCAGTACACGTCCTCCTTTGCCCTTTGGACTATACAACGGTAGAATTTCTGCTGTTAAAATTCAATGTAGGCACCAATTTCTGTAAGCGTTTCAGTATAGCTCGATAGACCCTGGCAGGAAGTCAGATGGTATGTTGGACATAAAATGTCGAAGGTGCTTCTCCAGTTGATACAGAGTTTGTGGCTCAGTGCGGTACACCCCCACAGGAAGATGTCACGAAAATAGAGCAATATTTACAAAAGTTACATATTATTTCTAATAAGGAGTCAATTCTCACCCACTCTGTATATGTTATAGTCAAATTGTGAACCAAGGAATTTTTATGAAATCCCTGAACATTTAAGTAATTTCATGAAATTTTAAATTTACAGTGTAGTAATGGTTAACAAGGTTGTGATGCTGACCATCACTACTGTAATGAGTTTGATTCTCACTTGGTGCCCCACTACTTGTGGCCTTTGTCAAACTAAGCTGCATATACACTCCAAATACTGAAGCAGAATATACTTGATATTTACTAAGTTTAGCTTAGTTTGACACAAGGACACAGTAATGGGGCACCCAGTGAAGATCGAACTCTAAAGAGGATTGAGACTGGGTGGCAGATACAGGGAATTGAGTGGCAGGGTCAGTCAAAACCCATTGAATAATTGAACTTTAAACTTGTAGGATCAATTGTATAGCCAAACAAGATGGCCATCCCAACAAACCCGATTCTTTTTTTATTTTTTTAAAGTTTTCAAAATAGAGCACAACAAAAACAGGGATTTCGAATTTTCGAGGGAGTTAGGAAAAGAGGGAAGGCTCGATGAGTGATTGAAGGATTATATAGTCTGAAGCATCGGGAGGGGGGGGTACATGGCACTGTGTCACTTGGCACTGTTGCAGGCTTTCTTTTCTAACCTTGACCTCACGCCATCCTCCACCCACCCGACAGTTGACAACTCTAAGCATTGGCGAGCCCACCTGACCCCCACCCCCCAAAGTAAACGTCAGTATCACAGGATGTGCGCACAGACCATTGACAGCATGCAATGTTCGTAGGTTTCATCAGTTTCTAACAAGATTTCCAGCCATTACAGTATTTGTAAACACCCACTGAGTTTATATAACCACAATAGCTCACCTGCCATGAGAGTGAGCCCCTATCCCCAGGCCCTTCGTGACGAGCCCTTACCTGCACCCCTTAAAGCCAAAAAAGGTAGGTCTTTGAAGTTCTGAGAAGAGGAGAAATATTGCAAAGAGGAGGTTTGTACGTGGGGTCACCCAAAAAAAAAAAAAAAAAAAAAAAAAAGAAAAAAAAAAAAGGACAGACACTGGAGTGGGGAGTGGAGCAGCTATGGTGGTGCCATCGAGAAATCTAAATAAGTAAAGAGTCCTGTCTGTTTGTTTGGCTGTCAGTCTGTTAACTCCAAAAGAGTAGATGCCAGAAACGTGACCCCTTTTCAAACACTCAACTGAAAACGAAGCTTTATTTTTTCAGTTTCAAATATAAGTTTTAAAATCCCCACTAGTTTTTTTGGTTTGTTTGCTGAGGTTGTTTATTTCAGCTTGAATGGTAAAGAGATGGTTTTAAAAAAAAATATTTAAAAACTAGGCAACCAGCTTAAAACCATCATCTAGAGCAGTGGTTCCCAACCAGGGTGGAATTTGGGTAGCCTAAGTGGGGGATAAAGTTATTGGGTAAAAAGTCCAGTCTAGAGATAGGGTTTTCTGCACTTCTATCTATCAAGTCGAACATGAGAATGATTTAAGACGTGCTTTCTCACAAATAGACCCACAAATCGAAGAACTAGTAGCCAAAAAACAAGAACAGAGATCACATTGATGTGTATATCAGTTACGATAGCAGAATTCTTATTTTATTAAATAAATTGGAATTTCAAATGATGTGTTCTAATTATTTTCGCTTGCTTTCTTTGAGTAACAAATACAAAGCAGCAGCTGTACAATTATAAAATTAAACTAATTCTTAGTATAAAGCTGTCTAATTTTGTCTAAGGCTTGTAAATGACATACAGTAATTGATTAAACTTTAGAGACATTTCTAAGATTTCCCTAACATTAAGCAACAGATGAAGCTGGAAAGATTTTAAGACAAAAAATTAAAAGAAATAAGCCTGTTTGCTGCAGAGTTAAACTCCACTCTTACTTCTATTCTGACTGAAGATATTTATTGCAACTTTTGTATTGTATATATACAGGGTGTCCCTAAAGTCTGGACACATAGGCAAAATGCATATTTTTAATAAAAAATTTTGAACAACATCTTATTTAATTGAAATATTAATAAATAACATCTTCAATGTTTTTTCCACCATTTGTGATGCAAAGTTCAATGCGCTTTGCGAGATTCACATGAACCCGATGCATTAACTCCACATTTCCGTCAATTTGAGCACATTCATTTATGATGCGTTCCCTCGGGTGTCTTGTATCTTTAATTTTCATTGAGTACACCTTCTTCTTTAGCATAACCCAGAAAAAGAAGTCAAGGGGGCTAAGGTCTGGTGAACGAGGAAACCATTCCACAAAAAATATAGTTAGTTATAAATAGTGATATTTCCTATATGTCCAGACTTTAGGGACACCCTGTATAATAAATTTGTAAATATATAAGACTTGTCAGTTTAGTTCAGTTGGTAAGAGAGCCGTCTAGCAATCACTTGGCCGTGATTTCAAATCACGGTAGGGAAATGTTAATTTTATATATTGGTTCGGATTCACGCGACGTGATAGACAAACAGTGAAGAGTTTACTACCCTGGATTAGGTGAGGATTATTCTTGTTGTTCTTGTTATAGAGGGAAAATAAAGTCAACTTGAACTGCAGTTTGGCAAAAATGTCCACATACATTGTATTTTTTTGGTTAGATATACTTTAAAGATATCCCCACAAAAACATGGGTTCAAAATTCTTGTCTGTATACCGAACTTTACATATGTTAAACATCTGGTATCTTGTACACAGCAAGGTCTGGTAGCTAGTGAAGTCACCGCCCACATCTCCCAGGGGGTTGTTTTATTTTTTAAAAAAGGGGTGTGCCTTGAAAACTGAAAAAATTTGTATATTTAAGCTAACAGCTATGTAAAAAAAAATCTTTGAAATAAATGTTTTAAAAAATTTGTGTAAAGGAGCATTTTTCAGCTACTTAATTTCTCACAATAAGAAAGAAAAAAAGAAAGAATACACACATATAATAATTAGCAATGTGCAGTCTTCTGTCACGCTAACGGATGCAACTGAAGTAGTTAAATATAATTCCATGCTGTGATGACGTAATACAAATGCTCAATTTAAAGAATAATAAAAATATAAAGAGTAATAAAAAGAAAAACAAACTATGAAAACGAAAAATATTTTCATTTTCAGTGTTCTAGACGTTTTAAAATATTAAAATTCTAAAATTTCAAAATCTTAAAAAAAACACTTGAAATTTTTAAATTAACATTTTTATGAACGTAGTTCTGCCTTCTGTATTGGTATATGCCTTCTGATGTAAATGTTATGGCTGTTTAGGCCATTTTCTACATCCTGGCTGCCCAAAGACAAACAATTTTTAAAAAAAAATCTGTTTGTAGTCAACAGAACTGCAATACAAATCCCTATTATCTACATTTATAAAAATGTGATGTGTATCCATATATTTTATAATTTTATAATTTGCAGGGGAGCGCAATCGGACCTAACACCACCACTGATATATGCCGTCCTTTTTTACAGCACGGGTAAACTAGTGAGATTATATTCCTTTCTAACACATAACTACATACGTTTTTTTTGTTGTTATTCCACATTTATCTGACATGTATTAGCTATGGGGTCAATACTTCTTGTCGTCCTCCCTCATCCGCGGTTTTGCATTGTGTCGCTTCAGTTACATGTGGTCAACCCCAGAAATAAACAATTCATAAGTTTTACTTAATAATGGTCCCAAAGCGCAAGAGTAGTGATAATGGCAATTGTGATATGCCAAAGAGAAGCCGAGAAGTGCTTCGTTTTCTTGAAAATATTCAAGTTCTTGACATAAGGAACGTAAAAAATATTTGCAGGCTGAGGTTTTGGTACACATCAACCGCAGATAAGGGGGAACTACTGTAATAACTTTCAAACAGAACTCTCTTTAATACACGCTCAAAGGCTTGTCGGGTACAGTGGGTCGAAAAATATAAACACATTAGGATAACCCACTGTACCCAAGAGTTCTTAATAGGGACATCTTTGCTCCAAAGGTTTTTTTCTTAAAAAGATGGTGCACAAAGAAAGTGACCACAAGACCCAAATTACTTCCCTTGGATTGGCACTAACTAAACTCTTGCACTCTGTCGCTATAAAACAGGAAAATCCAGCAAGGGAGAATTTTCTTTGCGGCACAAACTGTCAAGGTTGCCAAAAGCTGCAGAGAATATTTGTCAGGGAGAAAAAATACAGTAGTGCCCCTTTATAATGCGGTTGTTGGGGTCCAAGAAAGACAACCGCGTTATAACTGAACTATGGATAATCAAAAGTCAATTAAAAGTTCACTGGTGAACGAACCTGTTGTTTTCATCACAAAATCAAAGAAATTATGTGTAAAACAGTGAAATATGATAATTGATCACAAACTGAGGAAATTTCATATTTTAGTCATTAAGTCTTTTGGTCAAATTCTGTTTTTATTTGTGCTTTTTCTGGATGAGTGTGCAATAATATGTATAGGCAAGGTTGCCAGATTTGGCTAGAAATGGAGATAATCTGAACTGTATCTCAGATACTCTCAACAAAGGCATTGGAATAGTATCGAATTTGGAAATCAAGAGGCTGGTATTGAACCTCTGCCTTGAGACTCGCTAAATTTCCAAATTTGATGCTATTAAATTGCCTGCTTTGAGATAAGTCTCTGAGATAAAGCTTGGATTATCTCCCCTTCTGGCCAAAACTGGCAACCTTGCCTCATCATGATGATCCAGAGACATCTACAGTTCAGGAAATATGGTATAGGATCTCTGCCTCCAGACTCTCTCGATTTCCAAATCCAACGCTATTCCAATGCCTGTATTGGGTAAGTCTCTGAGATAAAGATTGGATTTTCGCCAAATCTGGCATAAGGTAAAAATGCCTGTATAAATAAAATAAAATTTTAAAATGTAGATCATTTCTTACCTGGCGTCTAAAAATCTGGATCGTAAAATCATAACTGCTTCACATGTGCTCTGCTTTAACTGCATTTCAATCGCTGCAAATTTTTTACGAATTATGCTAACCATGCGTTCTATTTCTTTAGGTGCAATTGGACGGGTTCGACTCTGCTCCCGAAGTAAGTTTACTACATGACTGGTGAACTCATTACAGGCCTGCAAAACAAAAAAAGACATAAAATAAGTGATGCTTCAGTAGAATTTTTTGCTCATTTTAACTCTTAATTTCAGAGAAGAAAATTTAGATTTTTTTTTTTAGAAATAATTGTTGAAAGTTACCTCCCTTTCAACTTTAGGAAGAATTTTTAAATAAATGAGCTTAAATAACTTTTCAAGTAAATATGTGTAAAAAAAACGTGGTTTCCATTACAGAAGAGCTATGATTATGGCATCAAGAGATAAACAAGAACAATGAATTCAAATTAGTACATTATCGATTTTTGTTCCGTAAAGTATCTAAAACATGATCTACCAAATTTTTGCCTTCACATGAAGTTTTTAATCAAGTTCTAACAATTTTTATCAAATATGACATGCTATGATAATACCACTTTAAATTTATAATATCTAAAAATATAACAATTTCAAATTTTCAAGTTTGGTAATGTAGAGAAAACGGTATCATTGTTAGAGAGTATGCATTGTTTTAAATACAGCATAGCCAGCCAGAATTTCTTAAAAACTGTTTACTCCAAATGCTCTTGGTTTCAGGCTCCAATTTAGGGAGCTGAACGCTTTTACCAAATTCACCCCCAATATTTAACTCTTAAATTCATGAACCGCTTGAAACCGCTCCTAAACACTGGAAAACTTCAGTGGATAGAATTTAAAAAGAAATAAATTAAAAAAAGTAATGGAACTCTTTTGGGAATTGAAAAAAAAACAAAAAAAAAACAAACATAAAAATTTACCTAAAAGTGCAAGGAAGTAACTGATCAGAAGTTATTCCCCTCGAATAAAAGATTTGTTGGGTAAGCACCCCACGTTCAGAATCACTGCTTCAAAAGCATCTGCTACAACATACGATCCTTAGGAAGTAACTGATCAGAAATTATTCCCCTTGAATCAAGATTTGAGGGTTTTTAAAAAAAAATGAATTTAATAGTTAAAATTGCCTCCTTGTTGGGTAAGCACCCCACGTTCAGAATCACTGCTTCAAAAGCCACTGCTACAACACACAATCCTTAACAACTCATTTCAAGTTAAATAGGTGGGTCTTTGAAGTCGGCCACACAGAAGTATTACAGGGTTTCTAACAAGACTTCCAGCTAGTGTTGTGTTTGTAAACCAAGAGTTGATCTAACCACAATAGCTTACCTAGCTGTGAACCCATACCCACTCCCTTTAAGTCAAAAAGGTAGGTCTTTGAAGTTCTTAGAAAGAGGGGATTTGTAGCAGTGTTACCAAGTATGGTTTGTTAGTTATTGCTGAAACTGTCTTCAAAAATGTCTAAAATCGGCTAGATTCCTTTTCTATAGAAACAAACAGAAAAAGTTGACGGTAACTTTAAGTGGAAGGGTCCATTATGTGACTGATGGACATTTTTGTCATTCGCAGCTGAGCCAAAAAAAACTGCAATGACTGAAACATAGGTTTCTAGTAAATAAATAAAACTTGTTAGAGAGTATGCATTGTTTTAAATACAGCATAACCAGCCAGAATCACTTAAAAACTGAAGAAACCTAGGGTGAAGGTTTATGGTAAATTAATAAAACTTTCTCATTGTTAGAGAGTATGCATTGTTTTAAATACAGCATAACCAGCCAGAAGCCCTTAAAAACTGAAGAAACCTATGGTGTAATTGTTAGAGAGTATGCATTGTTTTAATTACAGCATGGCCAGCCAGAATCCCTTAAAAACTGAAGAAACCTATAGTGAAGGTTTCTAGTAAATATATAAAACTGTCATTGTTAGGGAGTATGCATTGTTTTAAATACAGCATAGCCAGCCAGAATCCCTTAAAAACTGAGGAAACCTATGTTGACAATGTGGGTTGACGGTTCCCAATAGATAGATAGCCAGCCAAAATCACTTAAAAACTGAAGAAACCTATGGTGAAGGTTTCTAGTAAATAAATAAAACTTTCTTTTTGTTAGAGAGTATGCATTGTTTTAAATATGGCATAGTCAGCCAGAATCAGTTAAACACTGAAGAAACCTATAGTGAAGGTTTCTAGTAAATAAATAAAACTCTCATTGTTGAGGATGTATTGTTTTAAATACAGTATGGCCAGCGAGAATCCCTTAAAAACTGAAGAAACCTATGTTGACAGTTTCTAGTAAATAAATAAAACTGTGTCATTGTTAGAGAGTATGCATTGTTTTAAATACAGCATTGGTCCATTATAAGACGCAACCCATTAATCATAGTTAGACGACAACAACAACAAAAATGTCCAAGAAGAAATTGAGTTGAGTGGATTTCGGCCTTCAAGCAAGATCATTGTTTGATGATTTTGTCAAACCGGGAGAAAGGGGAAATCCCCACCCCCCTCACCTGGAGGGGAAATGAATGGAGAAATAAAAACAACAAAAACAAACAAAAAAACATAAATCAAAATTTGTGTCCAGGGTTTTGTATTGTTTCAAGAGACGTCTTTAACAATGCCTGGTCTTGTTTTGAACAAACTGACATTAACTAGGAGACCACTAATCATCCTATTTCCTCTCCCGTAAAAAATCGACACACGCAAAAAAATTATCAGCATTTGTTTGTGGTTGAGTATTTTGAATCAGAGAGCAGTTGTGAAAAAAGTACTGTAGTCCCAGCTGATTATTAAAGATTTGAAAGAGGAATGAAACCAAATTTCCCTGTACTCACTCCTATCACCTGGATCATGTTAATGAAACATATAGCAGGGAGTTTGTTTATGGTTGAGAACTAGTAGTATTAAGAAGTGGCAGGGAAAGTTTTTGCATCAAAATATTTAAATGTATGGCAGGGATAGTTTTTGCATCAAAATATTTCATTGTGTGTCGGAGTGGCAGGGCTAAAAAGTACAGCCCAACATCAGAGAGTTTGTTTATGTTTGAGAACTAGTAGTATTAGGGAATGGCAGGGAGTTTGTTTATGTTTTAGAACTAGTAGTATTAAGGAATGGCAGGGAGTTTGTTTATGTTTGAGAACTAGTAGTATTAAGAAGTAGCAGGGAATGGCAGGGAGTTTGTTTATGTTTGAGAACTAGTAGTATTAAGAAGTAGCAGGGAATGGCAGGGAGTTTGTTTATGTTTGAGAACTAGAAGTATTAAGGAATGGCAGGGAGTTTGTTTATGTTTGAGAACTAGTAGTATTAAGAAATGGCAGAGAGTGACAGGGATAAAAAGTACTGCCTGTTGCCATTCTGTTGAGATTTTGCCATTTACATACTGACCGTCATCAAATATCCATGAGCTGGCATCAGCAAATCCTTACATGTGTAGAAACATTTAATTAATTCATTTATCTCCTGAATTAAAGCAAAACAGGTCTGGTTAGTCACTTGATAGAAACCGTTTTGTGACCAAACGTCTTTTGGCAGCATGCCGCGTTAGGGGTGATCAATTAAAAAATTCTAGACATAATAGGGAGTAAATGTTTAAATTTTCAGCCCTCTAGCTCCATTGGTGCGGCCTGTACGTGTTATATATACACAGCCAGCCAGACCCACTTAAAAACTGAAGAAACCAATGTTGATAGTTTTGGTTGACAGTATCTAACAATAACCATTGCGTCTGTCTTCTCTTTCATTGTTCTCTTCCTCTGTTACAACCCCCCCTCCCCCAATATGTTTTTGGTTGGGGTTTCAATCTACAATGTAAGTTTATGCTAAACTGGTCCCTTAGTTTGTGTCTGGCAGTGTTCACACTTGTTTTTCTGAAAATTTTGAACTTATTCATTGATCACCCCTTTTTCCAATTTTTATAGAGATTTGCATTTATCCTTATCATGCCTAGAAACCCCCCCCCATAAGTTTTATGGGGATTCAATTTACAATGCGAGTTTATCCTAAATTGGTACCATAGTTTTTTCGTTTTTTAAAAAATTTAGACTTTTTAGTGATCTAACAAAAGGTGAGAGAAGTAACTCATTCATTGATCACCCATTTTCCCATTTTTTTTAATTGATCACCCCCAACATGGCTTGCTGCCAAAATATGGTCATGTGACACCTTCTATTGAGCGACTAACCAGACCTGTCTACTCAAAAGCTGCCATTTTGTTGTGATTTTGCCATTTACATACTGACCGGCATCAAATATCCATGAGCTGGCATCAGCAAATCCTTACATGTGTAGGAACATCTATTAATCCATTTATCTCCTGAATTAAAGCAAAACAATAACCATTACGTCTGTCTTCTCTTTTCGCTGTTCTCTTCCTCTTTCAACCAAATAAATCCTCAGATTCGGAACATTTTTGGGCCATTTGGAATTGTTTTTCGTCTCTCTTGCAGACATAAATTCTCCGAACCAATTCCAATCCATTTGGATTTCTCACTCTTTCAATCCCTCCTCGTTATCTTCGCCTACTCTCTTCGTCTTCTTCCAAAATAAATTTCCTCTCCCGCCATTTTCAGCTACACGGGAACGAATCCTTCCTCAACCCTCCAACCCACCACATGCTCTCAATCTCCACCCAACCCAATCCTGCAACCTCCACATCCTTTTCTTCTTCTTCTTCAGAAATACCTCCCCACCACAACCACTACATCCCTTCCAACCCCCCACACATGTAATTTTTATTCTCTTGGAATTCCCATTCCAATCTTTCCAGCTTCTCTGTCTGTCTGTCTCTATTCCCTTCTCCCTCAAAGATTGGTGCTCGCTCTTTCTTTGAAATAAATCCTTCCCTACCATTTTCATCCACTTGGAATCTTAATTCTATACCAGAATCCACACCCCTCTCAGTATCTCCCTCTTAAACCCTCTCTCTTTGCTCACTATCTCTCCTCTCAGTATCTCACTCCAATTCCCCTTTTGGTATCTCCACAAATCCCCCTCTCTGTACTCCCACTATCTACCCAAACCTTCTTCTCCTCCTCCTCCTCCTCTCTCCCCATGACCCCCTCTCTGTATCTCCCCCTAAACACCCCTCCCTCCACCTCTCACTATCTCCAAAATAAATCCTTTTTGCCGTTTTCATGAAGTTGGAATCTTCATTTTACCCTCCTTTTCAATCAAGCTTATGGCCAAATCGCTTGGGACACACCAGTTCTCATCACCGAAGTTAAGCAACGTCGAGCCTGGTTAGTACCTGGATGGGTGACCATTGGGGAATACAAGGTACTGTAAGCAAGAATGGTGAAGACAGTGACGCCAATTCAGGTGATTGTCACCTCTTAAGTCCATTTTACATATCGCAGCCGAGACGAGAGAAACTTGCGATATGGGAAGCTTGGGCAGGATCGACTGATGCGATAGCCAGCGCAAGGGCACTAGCTAGCTAGCTTTACAATCATTTTTTTTCTTATCTAATTCCAATTGCTCACCTTACCATTTTTGTCCACCCCAAACAACGATTCCACCAGTCTCTGGCTCTACCTTCTTGAAATCATTCATTTTCTCTCCCTTACTTTCTTCTGGACTATCTCTCTTCTACTGGACTCCACTCGCTCCCTCTTCTATTGAACTCCACACACTCTCTTCTATTGGACTCCGCACACTCTCTTCTATTGGACTCCGCACACGCTCTCTCTCTCTCTCTCTTCTATTGCACTCCGCACACGCTCTCTCTCTCTTCTATTGGACTCCGCACACACTCTCTCTCTTCTATTGGACTCCGCACATGCTCTCTCTCTCTCTCTCTCTCTCTCTCTTCTATTGGACGTTGCTCCAAACAAAACATGCCCTTCTGTCTCTTGCTCTGCCTTCTATTTCTACTCACTCTCTCTTTGGATCCTATGTAGAATCTGGACCCCAAAACTGATCCAAGTCAAAAGCCTACATTTTCAGACTACACCATAATCAAAATTCAATTTAATTTATAAGTTTTTCAAATTTGATTATACTATTTCTCCACAATATTCTTTTATATAGTTAAAAGGTTCAGAATTCTACTTTTCATCCTTATTTTGATTGAATTAAATTATATTTTGATTACAGTGTAATCTGAAAATTTGTGCTTTTGACTTGAATCAATTTGGAGGTCCAGCTTTCTACATTGTCTCTTGCTATACCTACTCAAAACCATTCATTTCCTCTGTCTGTCGCTCTCATGGACCCTGTATGGCCTCGGTTCGTCTCTGGCTCTCTAAAAATTCTCCTTCACCATTATGTTAGCCCGAATCAGCCACCTGGTATTATCATCTATGTATACTCTTCAAATTCTCGCTCTCTATCTCTACACCCCTCAAGGCCACCATCAGAACACACCTGCCACCACCTCATTCCGCTATCCAAACACCATCTCCCTCAATGCCCCCCACTCTCACCCCCACCCCACGAATAAGCTACGCCACCCTTCCCGCCATTTTTGCCCATTTGGAACCTGTATTCTTGCACGGGGTTGATTTACACATTGCTTTCTCTATTTCATCCATAATGCATAAGACTCCAATGCAGAATTCATTTCTTGCGCACATACGTTCCCCTCCCCACTTGCAGGCTTCCAACAGTACTGCCCCTTCCTCCTCGATCCACCGATCTTCCTACAATGCATAGGCGCTAATACAAACTGCGGTGGAGACAATATAAACACAGACATGTGAATATCCAGGTTTATATACAAGTATGAATATGGATGTTATCAGAATCAATCTAGGGGGTAGCTATGGTTCTGGATAGACGTGATATATATATATATATATTTCAGTGTCTGTGGATATATATATATGAACAGGTTTCACATCCACAGACACTGAAACATGTTCATATATATACATATATA
>VCCN01002551.1:435090-447049 GCA_006491835.1 Architeuthis dux
CACTTACAGGAAAACGTCGAATATACAAACATGTTTTTATTGAGTATAATAGAATAGTATTTTTCGCTAACCAAAGATGGATAATGAAAACAAAGAATTTTTGTATGCATCGTCACATATTCAATGAAATAAGGCCCGCAATTTACCGACCCATGTAATAAACGATCCGTGGTCTAATTTACATACGTACAATCATATTTAAACATACATATGCATATCACCGCCTTTTAACCCCCTACACGCTGGCGAGAGAAGTTGTGTCGTAATGAAAAGATAAGAACAAGACTAAGTGGGGTGGAGACACACCCGGTTTAACCGAAAAAGCATTAGTCAACACGGAGACAACAGAGAGGGACAGCGATAATCACCCTAAACACCTACAAAGCTTACACGTCGGCAAACATCAAAGTCAAGATTGAGCTAATCAAAGAGGGAAAATACAAGGAAGGATGTCACTGGAAGGAGAGGCTAGGGAAGTCGGGGGGGTAGGAAATAAAAGTCATTTTCTCATTCTTCTGCAAGCACAACCAAACAGAGACACCCAAGCACCTCACCCCCCTATGCTTTGTTGGGTGGCCGCGTGTATATGGGGGGACGGAGGCGAGGGGTCCGGGTAGGTGGGAGACAGGTGTCCAGGGATAGAGGGGGGGAGAGGACGGATGTAAGGTGTCCCGAGAGTAGATGGAGGCGGGGTGTCCGAGGTGCGGGTATACGGAGGCGGAGGGTGTCCGGCAACAGGATCAATTTGTTAACACTCGGGTGGATCTTGTCAGATTAAAAATGAAAGCCATCAACTTTTATTGAAACAAAGAATTAAAATCGACTTCACATTGTCATCAAATTACCTGAGGAGCCCGGGGGCGGGGGGGTCGCAATCTAAAGAGAAGTGCGTTGCCAGGTGAATAAAAACAAGTGTGTGGGGGGGGGGGGCTGATTGCAGATCAGAGACGAAATCGTTTTTTCAAGTTTGTCTATTGGTCCTTTACTCTAGCAGAAACTGTCTGACCACAAAGTTCGACAAAGGAACTTTTTATCGGTTAAACGAACCTTACTGCCGGCTGATTTTACCGTAACAGGGATTTTTTTCCCAATTTTATGCATGGACATGTTAACAGTGGTAGTAAACACAAAAATTCTTTTTTAAAAAACAAAAAAAACAAGGAGAGGTAGACTAGCAAGGAGGACGAGGAGATGAACAACAATAACAACAAGGTGAAGAACTGAGACTATCCAGACCACAGCGTTTGTGTAGATACTGAGGAAGGTGCTGGAGACAGTGTTGCCAATTTAGCGTGTTTCGCACTAGATTTAGCGCATTTCTTGTTTTGGCAGTGCAAAAAGTGATAAATTAGCGCGTTTTCGCCTAAAACATTTTGCCTGTTTTTGACCATTTTTAGCATCTTTTGGGTGGTTTTTGGCCATTTTTGGCAATTAAAAAAAAATTAGTGCTTTTTGGCAGTCAAAGTAGTGCGAAAATATTTTTTGAGTTGGCAACACTGGCTGGAGATTTGAAGACTTGCTGTCACTTAATCACCAGCGATAAGCACATGGTAGAACACACAAAAATTGATGAAATATAAATAATGATGATGATTGTGAAGTCCCCAAACCTAGAGAGTTTTATGGATCTTGATATCCAATCCTAGATGCATGCAGAAAGGCCAGCCCAAGCCTTTGTGGAGCCCTAAGCAGAATCTGATTTGAGGACCCCATCTTCTCTTGGGGACCCCTCATCACTCTTCTGCATGCATACATTTCACTCAGGTAAAGTGAAAATCTTACCTTAATAACAAAGCAATTCACAAATGATTGGAAATAAAATCCCTTACCTGGAAAAAAAGAAAATATAGATAAGTAAAAATACAAGTAATTAGGTATTGAAATAAATGTAAATACAATTAGATATCAAAACACATAATAATTAACAATGTATTTTTATTTGTAGTGTGTATTGTTTTGCGAAAGGTCATAACCATTCAAAAAGTTTTCTGGACAATTGAACTACTTGTTGTTTAACACAATGTTTCAGACAGTACACTTGAAGGTTGTAGAATGGACTGTCCAAAATGTGTTAACAACACAAACAACAAGAAGGAGTTCAATCATCCAAAAACTCATTGAATACTTTTGAGCTGACTTTATTGCATATCTGACGTTGAATACAAAAATTCATTGTTTTCCTTATCAATCTTCGGTTAGCAAACAATAAAATATAGTTCACAGAGTGCTTTCTAGTTTTGACTTTAAAACCTTCTGAACTACCGTCTATAGTTTTGAGAAAGGTCATAAACATCCAAATAGTTTTTTGGATGATTGAACTCTTTCTTGTGGTTTATGTTTTTAACACAACATGGAATAAAGATTTTCTGTTTACCACTATTACATTTGGATAGTACACCTGAGGAAGGCTGTAGAATGAATTGGCCAAAACATGTTAACATAAACAAGGAGTTCCATCATTCGAAGAACTATTTTTGTTCATTTATTTGTTTTCTGTCATGTTGAAAGAAACCAATATATACAATTAAGTGGAACTGCCATGATTGCAACTCTGATGCAGACCGTAGCCTGACAACTTATTAATAGGCCAAAGATACACTGATGAGACAGTGTTGAAATTTTAAGCATTAAGTATGTCAGTCAGATTGTATACATTGGGGAAAGGGGACAATACATTCAGCAGCTAACGGCCTACAGGAGGAATTTAAAAAACAAAAAATATAAAACAATTTTTGAAGACCCAGGTACACTAGCATATACATAAAAGTCAAGATTTAAAGATCCCACAAACATTAGCTGAAGAACACATTGATCATCAGATGGAATGAACCTAAGTCAAACACCAGACATAAAATATATCCTTCTATAAAAGCATAGGTGTTGACACATACAGACACACATTGAAATGTTATGTTTGTTATGTGGATGTAAGGTAATCTGACAGAATGGTAGAGGTAATTTGACAATGTGGAAATATGAAAGATTGAGAAAAGCAGGCACACAGATAACTAGAATTTGATCTATGTTTGACCAAACACTGAGGATTTATCCCCCACTTTCCTACTACCAACACAGTACACATTTCCCACAAAAATGTGAGAAATCGGATTGCACACACGCATGTTTTCTGCACTGCAAAAGAGCTTCTTTAATGATAATGTTTGAGACATAACACGCTTTGATCAATTGTGCATTTCCACATTGTCAAATTACCTAATATGCATATAGTAAAAAGTTATGAGAGGTCCAACAGAAGAAAGTGAATATTTAAAAAAGAGAACGGTCCACAAATGTATTAGATTTAAGTATTAAATCGAACTCTCTGCTTTAATTACTACTGTGGTCAGTCCTGGGATTCTCAAAGTGGAGCCACTTGGCTCCTAGGGGTAGGAATTTTGGTGAGAAAATTACTAAATTGAGAAAATCTGGGATCAGGGTTACTATTTAGTATTTTCCACGACCAAAAATGAGCAAATTTGGTACTGAAAAAAGCTATTTGGTTCCGAAAATAATGATTTGGTACTGAAAGAAAATTTACAAAAGACAACAATCCCTTACACATCAATGATAGGATATGACAAATACACATGAAGAATAGATAAAAAATAGGTATGTAATTTAGTCTGATGATGGAATTGAAGTTATTTGATTATTTTGGTACTGGAGCTACTTAATTTGGTGCCAATACTGTACAAATTTGGTCTTGTGCGGCAAAAGACATCTGGCAACGCTGCCTGGGATCGCAAAGTGAGGAATGTGACCTGGGTCTCTAAGAACCACTGAGCTAGATAATGACACTTTGCGGTTGGCTGACTGGCATCTCTCTCTCTCTCTCTCCCCTTGTAATCAACCGACTGACCAGTCAGAAGAACATACTCAGCACCCTCAATGACGCCCCCCCCCCATCCATAGGCCAACTATGAGACAAAAGGCCTTAGATTAAGGGATATGCATTACTGATGAATATTGGGTGGGGCAGGGAGAGTGAGAGCGAGAGGGATAGCAAAGGAGAGCAAGAGAGGGGGGAAGCAAAGTTCAAGAGAGGGGAGAGCGAGAGGGATAGCAAAGGAGTTCGAGAGAGAGAGAGAACAAGAGGGATAGCAAAGGAGTTCAAGAGAGTGGGCGAGAGAGTGGGCGAGAGCAAGAGAGAGGGGAGAGTGGGCGAGAGCAAGAGAGAGGGGAGAGAGTGGGCAAGAGAGGGGAGAGTGGGCGAGAGCAAGAGAGAGGGGAGAGAGTGGGCAAGAGAGGGGAGAGAGTGGGCAAGAGAGGGGAGAGAGTGGGCAAGAGAGGGGAGAGAGTGGGCAAGAGAGAGAGAGCGAGCGAAAGCGCACTGGACCAAGGCAACTGGAACTACCATCTGGGTGAAGGAATGGACGAAGAAAAGACCTCTGAAGACTTAAATATAAGGAAGAGAAGAGTAGGTCGAGGGATAAGGGGGGGGGGTCAGAAACAGGTGGGTGTGTAGGGGTTAGAGAGTAAGTGCATTTGTGGAAGAGGGTTGGAGGGGGAAGGGGGGTTGGAATCGAAATATTTCCTGACCTGAATGCTAAGGTAATACCAGTTACGAGTTAGTGTAAGTAATATCGGGATGATTTCTAAAACGGCTGTCCATGAAATCAATGACTCACCCCGACCCCCCTCCCTCCTGCTCTCCCCGCCCCCTATTCTGCAAGGAGGCAATGTTGGAGACTGGCCAAAAGATGGTGGGCTATGGGAGCGGTCCAGTCGTTGCGGTGCTGGTGGACTGGTTGCTAACTGTATCTAACATTTGAAAACCAATTATCATTGGGTTTCGCCAATAGAGGCCGAAATGAAATTCTGAATCGGCTGAAGAAAGAGTCGAGCAAGTTCACAATAATTACACACGTGCGAGTACATGCGTCAAAGGGAAAAATAAAAGGGTAATAGATAGAAACATTGAAACAATGTAAGTAGCAATATATATATATGACTTTTGCTGTTTCTCTGTAACAATGGACTCTTCCACTTAAAAGGTGGTAAAACTATGTCGATCAAATGAAAAAAATTCAGATATACAAAAGTTATATATAATTTCTAATAGTGTGTTAATTTTGACCCACCCTGTATTAAAAAGTGACTGAACTCATTTAAGTGGGAGAGTACATATTTCAAATGATGGGTAGGAAATATTTTTATGTGTATATATGAAATCAAATAATTGATAATTTTATATCCAACACATTATAAAGACATTTAATTAGTTAGGAAACTATATTTGCTTGGTGCCGGTGTGAACAACTACTAAACGAACTGCTTAAATCGTAAATGTAAATAAAGAAACAAGCGCTGTGCGGGGATCGAACCCGCATCCACCTTGGAAGCAACCTCATACACAGGGTGAAGGATATCATACAAATGATTAAGCAACAAAAATGGAGATGTGCAGGGCACATAGCGGGACAACAGATGGAGCAAAAGGTTAACTGATTGGTGCTTGTGGGACAGTAAACGCAGTAGGAAAAGACCAGAGACAAGATAGAAAAGTTTACTGGTAAGACATGGCAGAGATTAGCACAATCACAGTCATCCTGGAAGGAGCTGGAAATGGCCTTTGTCCAACAGTGGAGTAATAACGGATATATATATAATTAATTCAACTAACAGAAAGAAAAATTAGCCATTGCTGACCAGACGACTGCTAAGCAAGAAACATGTGTAGTCAGCTTACCATTAAGAACTCCAATATGGAGTGTGTGTAATATATATATACTTAGTCACTCAACAGAAACCATAATGTTACCAACATATTTTGGCAGCATGCCATGTTGGGGGGTGATCAATTAAAAAAAAAAAAAAAAAAAAATGTGTGATCAATGAATAAGTTACTTCTCTCATGTTTTGTTGGATCACTAAAAAGTCCGAATTTTCGAAAAACAAGCAGGCATAAACTAAGGATCAATTTAGCATAAACTTACATTGTAAATTGAACCCGACTAAAAATCTATTTAGGGGAAGATTTTTTTAAAAAAACAAAAAAAAAAAAACAAAAAGAATTTTTTTTTTTGAGACACGCAAGGAGTAAATAAATTTTCAGCCCTCTAGCTCCATTGGTGCGGCCTGTACGCAGGATACATAGCCAGCCAGCCGGACCGACTTGAAAACTGAAGAAACCTTATTTTTGACAGTTTCGGTTGATGGTTTCTAATACATATATATATAGGAAATAGAATAAAATATGTGTGTTTATTTATGTAACATTTTTTTCCCTTCACAGTAGATTAAACTTACAACTGCTAATGTGCTCTACTGAAAATATAAAAACAGTTCTCGGGTCTTGGCAGGAAGACTGATGCGCTGCTTCCTATCAAAACTTCATGATTAAGCAATTCTGATTTTCAACATCAGGAGAAACAAAGGAAGATCTGTATGTAGAGAGGAACATAATGTTATTCTAGGGGGGGAAGGTTTAGGGTTAGGGCTAGAGGCAGATATCAGGGAATCAAGCATGTATAGAAAGGATAAGAGAGGTCAAAGAAGATGGGTATAAATCACAGTTGCCAAATTAAAGAAATAAAAAAAATTTCCGGCTGATTTTTTCCCCAATTTAGCCAATAAAAATCTACAAAAATGGCTAGATATTGTCTCACTCAAATGCCAAAGTTTGAAGAATACAGCAATACCTTGATTAGAGTGGGTTTTGATGTAGTATGGTTACGGCTTTGCTGTACAAATTAATGTAATTAAGTATAACTTCTCAACAGACCTAAACCCGACAAGACAAAGACAACAGAAACATCCGGGCCCTGTGCTATAAGGGTTTCCCCCTTTAAACATAACTTCTGTTTAATCCATCACACTCAGATTTTAAACCTGAAGAAGGCTGAACTTAACATACAAATAGTTCTTTGGCCGATTGAACTCCTTGTTTGTGTTATTAACACAACATTTCGGCCGATCCATTCTTTGGCCTTCTTCAGGTGTGATATCCAAATGTGATGGGGGTAAACAGAAGTTTTGAATTAATTTAATTTTAAAAGCAGGTAACCGTTATAACCTAGGATTCGCAGAATGGATGGGTCGAACAAGGAGTTCAATCGTCCAAAGAACCATTTGAATATAGAAAATATCTAAGTATAAGTTGAAAACAAAACATTAGATTATAATAAGACCTTGAAATATGCGGTTTTGAACAGTATGGAAAGGTTTGAAATAAATTAACCGTACTAATCAATGTGTACCTATATTCAGCAAGACAACATAAATCAAAATTTAGAAATAAAATGGAACTAAAAAAGCATTAATAGCAGTTCAATTTGGATTAAGAAGGCACAATAAAAATTGTATTATCTATGAAAAACCAGGAAAGTCGTTACAAGCTATGGGTACAAGGATTCATAGTTGAGCAAAACTGACCTGTCCTACATCGACATTTGAAGATGATATCCAATCTTCAGATGATAATATCTGGTAAGTTTAATAAAAGTAAATGTACAATTTTTATTAATAATTTGTACAGTATATACAGGTATACCTTGAATAGTGCAGTTAATTTGTTCCAAATTTATCTGTACTGTTCAAAGTCTTATAATGTAATGTGTTTTTTGTTTTCAGCTTATACTTAAATTACATTAATTTGTACAGCAATACCTTAACCGTACTACATCAAAGCTGCACCAATCAAAACCACACTGTTCATGGTCTTATTATAATTTAATGTGGTTTTTTTTCAGCTTATACTTAGTTGCATTAAGTTGTACAGCAATACCTTAACCGTACTACATCAAGACCTGCACTAATCAAAACCGCACTGTTCAAGGTATTACATTTGATAAGTCGGCTTCAAGCCTATTTTAGCCATTTTAAAAAACAGTTTTAGCTACAAATAACAAACTATACTTGGCAACCCTGGAGGAACAATGTTTTTCTAGTGAGGGAGATATCAAGCATGTATGAAAGGGATAAGAGAGGTCAAATAAGATGGGTATAAATAATATATAATATGTTTTTCTAGGAAGGGAGATACTAGAGCAGTGTCTGCCAAGCATGGTTTGTTATTTATAGCTAAAACTGTCTTGAAAAATGGCTAAAATTGGCTAGATTTTTCCATTTCCAGCTATGAAATCAAATGATAGATAATTTTTATATCCGACAGAATATGATAATTATAAAGACATTTATTAGTTGAGAACCTATATTTGCTCGGCACTGGTGTTAATGACTGCTAAAGGAGCAGCCTAAATCGTAAATGTGAATAAAGAAATGAGCTCCATGCGGGGGATTGATTTTTTAAAGCCCACATCAAATAAAAAGGAATTTAGCTATTTACACTTAGCTCTTCGGAGTAATTTGAATTGAGCGCTCTTGTAAATAGAAAGACATGAGTTTATATGTACTATAAATTGCCTACAAATCCGTCGCGATTGACTTGGAGCATTGGTAAAAGGTCGGACTGCTGGCCCAGAGGTACCAAGGCACTTATAGTCAGTAGCCACACTGATGAGTTGTAAGATGACGAAACAGCGCTGTATGTGGATTTTACATATATATGTATACACATATACACACACACACACACTAAGACTCCAGAAAAGCATAATAATTAATAAATTATTAATAAAAATTGAACATTTACTTTTATTAAACTTACCAGATTTAATTGGCTAAACTTTTTAAAAATCAGCCATATCTGGCCAAAACAATGGCTAATTTGGCAACCCAGTATCAGGGAATCCAGCATGTGCTGAAGGGATGTGGGAGGTCAAATAAGATGGGTATAAATAAATGAATTAGGTGATCATAGGAAGTGACCCCTACGGATATTAAAGCTTGTATCAACAGAAGACATGTTGCAGTATAAGAGAGGAAGGATAAGTAGATGGGAGGGGGAGGATCGGGGGGGGGTAGTGAGGAGTGGAAGAAAAGAAAGAATGATGAGATCTTGGCAGTGAAGGGACAGTGGTATGGATTCCTCCCTTTTTGTATGTATTAGGTTGTTACGTAACGAGGTGCAAAGTAGCCGTGTGGTTAACAAGCCGAATATTTCCACAAGTCCTCCGAGTTGACTTTGGGTCCTCTAATTCCATAAAAATCTTCCAAGTCATTGACTTTGGGTACAATAATTCTATAAAAATCTTCCGAGACGTTATTGACTTGGATCCTCTAATTCTCTAAAAATATTCCACTTGTACTCGAGGTGTTGTGGTGATTTTAACAATTCATCACTATCCACTTGCTAGGCTAATCGAAGCTTCACAAGGCCCCTATTAACTGTACACTTCGGGAACATGTTCCATACTGTCCACTGCTACTCATGGGGCTTGTTGAGGGGTTGGACTTTTCCAGTTGGAATTCAGAGTTGTCCCTCCCAGACTGGTTGCCAACGAAGGCTGAAGAGCCCAGTCTGCCCTGCTATTTACCCATAGCTGGGAGGGAGAAGATGGATCCATGCCTTTCCCAAAAGGCATTAGTGCAAATTGAACTGTTTGCTAATTCCATTGGGCCACCCGCACCTAATAGAGTACCCAAAGTCATTGAACACAACTTAAGCCAGGATTTGGAACTATAGCTGTGCTTTGACTACTGAGGCTAACAAATTTCTCAAATGTGTGATGTGTTTGTGCAACCCCAGCTGCAGGAATGGGTGGTAATGTGTCAGATTAAATTACCTTTTTGGGGAGTTGATAATGCCATGAAGGACTTTTAAAATAAAACATGCTGTCACGAATACAGTTGGACCTCACCATCCAAGGAATCGCCAACCACGGTTTCACTTATCCACGGCTGGCTCAACTTAGATGCTTTTCATCTAGATCTAAATGTTTGGGGTTGAGTCTAGATGTCAGAGATTTTGTGGAAGTGTCCGCTGTGTGATATACAGTAAATATCTAATAAAAATATGCTCATTTGAAGCAATAACCTTTTCCCACTGATCCTCTAATGACAATATGTCATCTCCAGGGTTGTGGAGTCGGACACAAAACATCCGACTCACTCCTCAATTTCTGGTATCACCAACTCCAACGGCTTTAAAATGGCTAGATTTTTCATTTCCAGCTATGTTATTTAATAATACATTTTAATAAAAAATAAATAAATAAATAAAAAAATAAAAAATTAAAAAATATACTTTCTTAAACCTTTAATACTGTGTTTTAAGTACCATTTACATCCGTATAACCAAGGGTTACACATTTCCAAAAATAGAAAAAAAGATTTGTGCAAGTAATTTTTGGTGCTTTCAATCCATAAGACTTCCGCTTTCTCAGGAAATTTATCAGTTTTGAAAAGTTAATTTTTTTTTTTGGCAGAGGGTTTATTTCATTCAGGCAGGCCTTCAACAGGAAGTAGCTCGAAAACGGACCTATTGGGCGGGTTTTCAAGTAGTAATGTTACAGTTTACATTTACACAGAGTCGGAGTCAGTATATTTTTTACTGACTCCGACGCCAGTAACCCAAAATTTCTCAGACTCCACAGCCCTGGTCATCTCTATGAAATTCTTTAGGTTTAATGATCAGAAATTCAGAAAAAGCACAAATTATGGCTTCCCTATTATTGAAGCTTTTATTATAGTTATGAAGATCAAAATGCTTGAAAAGATGATATTCTGTAGATGAATATGAAGGATGGTACAAGACTTCCTATACCAATTCTCTAAGCTTAGACAGTCCCTTACATGCGAATGATATAAGACATAAATATACATGAACAATAGATTGAAAAATATGTATTTTGATCAAAGCTCACCATAAATATTATTCCTGCAAACTAAGTCTGATGATAAATAAACTATTTGACTCTTAAATTCATACAAAGAAAATAGAATAACAATTTCAGGGGAAATAACTCCTGATTGAAATTACCCCCCCCCCTGGTGAATTTAAAATATTTTTTTAATTCAATTCACAGAAAAAGAATTCCACTATTAGAAACCGTCAACCAAAACTGTCAAACTAGGTTTCTTCAGTTTTCTAGTTGGTCTGGCTGGCTATATATGTAACACACACACACAGACTGCACACATGGAGCTAGAGGGTTGAAAATTTAAACATTTACTCCTTTGTCTTTTTAAATTACACCCATAATAGATTTTTAAGGGGGGGGGGTTCAATTTGCAATGTAAGTTTATGCTAAATTGATCCCGTTATTTTTTGGGGGAAATTCAGTGTTTTTTCAGTGATCACAGCCCAGCAAAATGTGAGAAGTATCTTCATTGATCACCCCTTTTTCCCCAATTTTTTTAATTGATCACCCCCAACAAGACATGCTGCCAAAAGACGTTGGTCATGCGACAGTTTCTATTGGAGGGACTAACTTGAAGAGTTCCACTGTTAATTTCAAGGGTTCATAAATTTAAGAGTTAATTTGGTCTGGTGCAGCAAAAAGACATCTGGCAACCCTGGTTCCAAGTAGAAAAAAAACATAGGCGGGGCTTTTCACTATCACTAACATAAGTAAATACTGGAGATAAAAAAGAACATTTTTTTTTTTTACACAGTTAAATGTCAAAAGGCTCAAGTGGTATTTATATTCAGAAACAAGCATGACCATTTAACCTTAAAGCAGTGTTGCCAAGAGGGATTTATTTATGGCTATAAATGGCTAAAATCGGTTAAGTTTTCCAATTTCCAGCTAACTTCATTGCCATATGGTTTGTTATTTATAACTGAAACTGTCCAACAAAAATGGCTAAAATCAGCTAGGTTTTTCCATTTTTAGCTAAATTTCTAGCAAAAAATGTTATATATACTCATTTAAAGCCCAAATAAATAAAATAACTATACACCAAGACTCCAGGGCCAGTCTAAACCTTTATTATACTGCCTGATGGGGCCCTAAGCAGAATTTGAATAACTATACACTAAGACTCCAGACTGGGCCTGTCCAAGCCCTTATGGGGCCCCAAGCAGAATTAGATTGGGGGGCTACCACTGCCTTGTGGCACCCTAATGACTCCAGAATAAATTATTTTAATTTTATTAAACTTGCTAATTTTCGGG
>VCCN01002551.1:465439-479655 GCA_006491835.1 Architeuthis dux
AAAAAAAAAAAAAAAAAAAAAAATGGCCAAAATGTTTAAGCATGGACACGCTAATTTAGCACTGTTTTGCACTGCCAAAACAAGAAACACACTGAATTTAACGCCACTGCCACTGATGTAGTCTGTTTACTAAACATCATCCTCACACATTGGTCTATTCCCCCACCACCTTCAATGGAGAGATGAGTGCCATTCTTTCCTATGACCGGAAAGAAGCAATGAATGGCCAATAGCTATGCTTCTCACTACGGCTACAGTTGCCAAGTAGGGTTTGTTTTTTTATAACTATCTTTAAAAATGGCTAAAATCGGCAAGATTTATCATTTGTAGCTACCAGTGTACTGATGTGGATTATAGTTTATTTGATAATATTAGATTGAAATGACAATTCAGAAAAACTTGTGTACAAATGAGATTTCTTAATCTATTTTGACATTTCGCCAGTTCTCCACTTTTTATGAAGAAGCCAGAATGAACTGAAATCTCATTTGTACACAACAGGGTCTTCTGAATTGTCATTTCAATCTTATGCACTGAAGATGGCACAAGTAAAAATAGTCCGCAAAAAAAAAAAAAAAAAAAAAAAAAATGAAAGAATAAAAAATAAACTCTTTCATACATATACTCCTGGTTTGTCTTAAATTTGTTTACACACACTCATTTAAAAGTCCACTTACTAAATAGAATAAGACATCAGAACAAATTAATAATAGTGAAACATCAAAATAAACGTAAACTAAGAAATCTCATTTGTACACAAGGTCTTCTGAATTGTCATTTCAATCATAAGACATCAGAACAAATTAATAAAATGTGTACATTTACTTTTGTTAAGCTTACCAGATCTTTTTTTTTTAAATCAGCCAGAACTAGCCGGAAAATGGCTAATTTGGCAACCCTGAGTGGTTCTCACTATGGCCACAGATATCATGTGAGTTATTACTAAGTATCTGATCTGTGACAGATAAATTTTGTCTTTCTCTTGTTTGCCTGTAAAAGAATAATAAAACTTCCATAGTTGTCATTGCTGGCTTCATAAAAACTTAAGCTATCTGCAATGTCAGGTCAGGTATGGTCTGTTCAGAACCTCACTGTTTCCTCTCCACCACCAATGTTAATCTTCCTACTCTCATCCCTCCTCCCCCATGATTATTTTTCAACAATTTCAAAACTACTCTTATTTCTCTGCTCATTGAGTCTCTGTATTAACCCTTTGACTATTGTTGCCCTATTTTGATTTCTGTAGGGGGGGGGGGCTCCCAAGCAACCGCAGAGCTGGGGGTGCAGACCCGTGAGGGTGAGGCTAGTCTGGCAGGAAGACAAAAATAAATATTAATTTTTTTTTTTAAATTGTGAAATCTCACCAGGTCACATTTTGATAAAACTTAGATACATATGTTGCAAAGTGTCAACGAAGAGCTGACAAATGAGAGGAGGAAGCGAGAAAAAAATTGAGTATATACTTTAAATTTTCAATGATATTGATAATCAGTGCCATTTTTAACACATTTTTAGTCATAAAATGGCTAACAATGTTTTTAGCGCATTTTGGCATTTTTGAACGCTTTTTTGAGGTTGATTTAGTGTGAAAAATATTTTTGTGTTGCCTGGACACCCCAAAATTGTTGACTTGGCTCCGCCGCTACTTCCAAGTAATTTTCTTTATATACAAATGGACGCGCGTGCGCACACATGAATAGACACACACTAGTTTCAGTTAGTTGTGATAAAAAGCAGTAATAAGAAATGGTCATAAAATCTGAAAACTTTGCTTATGTCAGGTCATATGTAAGACATGACTATTACATTATGATATCCTTATGATAACCTTTTGCATTGATCAATCATAAAAACGAGGTTGGATAAAAACAAAGTGTTTAAAGTTATAATAATCTATGAAAATGAAAAATACTTTCAGTTTCAGTGTTCCAGATGTTATAAAACGTCCAATATTCGATAAAACCTCCAATATTCGATAAAAACTTCCAAATATTCTTAAAAACGTCCAAATTCATAAAATTCTAATGAACATAGTTCCAACTTGAGTATTGGATTGATGTATGCCTTCTGATGGATGTACATGATACAGCTCTTTAGGCCATTCCCAATTGTCATATTATACAAAGATATTAACCGATTAACTGCAGTAAGAGTTATGCATTGCAAGATAAAAACCCTGATTCACAGACAAAATTCAGTTGTCATCAATCACAATAAAATAGAAATTTTAGTGAGCTACCCATAAAATTGCAATGACTGAAATCTCCGTCATTCACAGTTAATGGGTTGAGAAATTAGAGATAAAAAAACAACTTTTTTGTTGTCTGGTCAGTAATCTTAAAAGAAGAATATTATATCATTAGCTTATTCCTGTGGAAAAAAATTCACAGATGAATTTGAATTTCTATAAAATGATTTAAAAAAAAATTTTTTTAAGAAAAAAAAAACAAACTACTAAATTCAATTCAGTGGAAAAGTCCATTGTTTCAAATGGTGGGCAGGAGATATTTTATCAGTAAAATGGTTACCTCAAACTGGAAGAGTTCATTGTTACAGACAGAAACAGTAGTACATAAATTATGAGTTAACAAAAAACAAAAAAAAACCTAACTACACAAGAACGTTAAGCTAGATTGGAGTGTAAATTAGTCGCCTGTTCCAGTGTTCTAAGAAGGTTACATTTTTAATTTGAAGAGCTGATTAAACAATGAATTTCCAAAACGAACTGGCCCTAAACAGAGGCATAGTTAAGAGATTCGGGGCCTGGGGGTTTGGCTCTTTGAGGGGCCCTCTCCAACTTTTAGTGACATTTGTCAGTAGAAATGCAGTAGGTGAGCTATTTGTAAAGCTTCCCCCCCCCGCCCCACTCTCCATTGAGGGAGTTTTCATTCAACAATGAACCAAGTTCTTTTTTTAACCAATAAAATGAGCCACTGTCTCTTCATTAGAAGACTAACTTTCCTAATCTAAAGAATTTGTTTATGGTTTTTGCAAGATTATATAATGGTGAAATGACCTAAAAGATTTTGGAATTAATACAGTGATGGTTTAAAAAGCTGGCTTGTAACTGATCTCGTATCTAAAGAGGAAAAGAAAAAAATGCATCATAAATCCAAGAGAGCAAAGAATACAGACGAGAACAGGCAGAGCACAAACTTCAAATCATACAAAGCCTATAACTAACAGAGGATTACGAGAAGTACTGTATTACCAGAAGCTAGATTGGCATGAATCAGGGAACAGATTAGATGGTTTCTTAAAACTACTGCAGCTTTAATGCTAATCTGTTTATATTAAATGGACTACCTTGGAGCAATGTCTACTGCCAATAAACAAATTCAATGAGACTTAGAAGAATATCAGCCTATTTCTTTAAATATAAAACGGTACAGGTATAGCTTGATTAGTGCGGTTAATATGTTCCAAAGTTTTCTGTACTGTTCAAAACCGCACTGTTCAAGGTCTTATAATTTAATGTTTTCTTTTCCACAGCTTATATTTAGTTACATTAGTTTGTACAGCAATACCTTAAGCATACATCAAAACCCACACTATTCAAAGTATTGCTGTATTGCTTTTGAAATACAGTAGGGCCACTTTATAATGTGGGTGTTCGGCTCCAAGAAAGACAACCGCATTATAACTGAATCACGGATAATAAAAAGCAATTATGAGAACTCCATAAACCGGTGAACGAAGGTATTGTTTTAATCACAAAATCAAAGAAATGTGTAAAACATGTAATTATATATTTTCTATAGTTTTGAGAAGGGTCATTAATATTGAAATGGTTCTTCGGACGGTTGAACTCCTTGTTATTTGTGTTGTAAACACTTCCTTTGGGAGGAAGTCCAGATTATCGACAAAGAACGTTGTTGGAAGCAGAGAAAATTCAAAGAGGCAGCTCACATCAATATGTCAGCTAAATGCATTAGCAGACAAACGCGGATTTCAACCCGATGTGGCTTCCACTTCTCAACAAATCCAAACCTGACAGAACAAAGACACAGAAACACCAGGGACATGCGCTATAAGGGCTACCCCCCTTTAAGCATAATTTCTGTTTAACTCATCACACTCGGATTTTAGACCTGAAGAAGGCCAAAGAATGGATCGGCCGAAAAATCGTGTTTACAACACAAATAACAAGAAGGAGTTCAACCGTCCGGAGAACCATTTCAATATGTAATTATATGCAAATTGATGGCAAATTGAAGAAATTCAATATTTTTTTCTGTTTATTCAGTTTTCTGGATGAATAGACGATAGTATAGACAAAAATGTTGATGTCTACGACCCACCTGCCTTATATCATGAACCGTGCTATATCAAGAAATGCTTGTAATGCTTTTGAAATATTGTCCTACTGTTGGTAATCGACAATGGAAGAAATCAATGTGTAGCGAATACAAAATTTCGGTCAGAATAATGGTTTTACTAACCATTACTCCAAGCAGATACTTTGTCTGTCCGTCTCATTTTTAATTTAAACTTTTCTTGTTTACCTAAAAAGAGAACTGAATGAATATAAGTATTTTCCGAATGTTTGATCTAGCACTTTCAACCACTCTTCTGGACTTATTGATGTACATATCTGATTTTCATTGAAAAGTTTTATTTTATATGTATAAGATTATGGAGTCCTCACAACAAATTTGTTTCACACTTATTAGTGAATCTTCAGGTGAGTAACCCAACTGAAGATTCACTAATAAGTGTGAAATCAAATTATGGATAATTGTATATCCAATCGACAGAATATGATAATTATACTAATAAGTGTCATTATAATTATCATATTCTGTCGATTGGATATACAATTATCCATAATTTGATTTCATACTGTCGACGTAAGAGAGCCGCACTATATTCGTGACTAATAAGTGTGTAACAAATTTGTTGTGGGGACTCCATAATCTTATATTATACAAGCTCTATTTTAATAAATATTGAGCACTATTATTATAAATACCACATCATAATATATTATTATTATCACAATGAGAATAGATATATAGATATATAGATATAACAAAATTAGTTGTCTTAATTAGTTGTACCAGTTATATCAAGGTTCAGCCTAGCCAATGTGCAATGGAAGGAAGAGTCTCCTTTTGCGGAGGGAAATATATTATTGCCTGTTTTTGCTTATGCCTCTCTCTTTATGGTTTATTTGGAGCAGGTGGAAAGACGATGACAGGAATTTGTTTATAAGGAACTGATCATTTTAAGAAAAGATGACAAGTCTCATACTTCATGGATTCGCAGAAGCAAGAAAATAAAAGAATTTTTTTTTTTTTTAAATTAAAAAAAAAAAAAATAAAATAAAGGAAAAAAAAAAGCCACCTCCCAAAAATTAAGAATGAGGAATAATAATGATCTTACCTCTGTGAAGACCTGTAAATATAATGATAGGTATCAGATTGGTTTGGCAATCACAAGAGAGAGGCATAGAGAAAACAAGGCAGATAATAACACTGAGTTTGAATTGCGGAAAAATATACTTCCACCAAGACTTATAAATTATTAAGAAAAAAAAAAGTAAGAAAAAAAAGGACAAATTTCTATTAATATTACACCCTGCAATGCGACTTTTCTTCCAGAGTAATATGCATTATTTTTCAATTGCTTGTGTGTAAAACGTATAGAAAATTGCTATTATTCCCTTCAAACTTTGCTTTTATGACCAGGATAGTGATATTCAGGATACGGACAAAAAAACCTCAGTCTAAATGGGCAAATGACATAATTACTATTTCAGTTATAAATAAAATAAGCCTTCATTGAAATCACAAAAGTTAAGCAACAATCTACCTGGTCACTACCAAATAATCATTTAAATTTGATTATTTTATTTTTTTTAAAAATCTTTTTTAAATCAAAAATAATTTTTAAAAAAGAAAAAAAATAATTTAAAAATACAGCATATATCCTTCCATCATTAGTCTAAGTGTATAAGCCAGACATTTCATTTGTTTTAAATAAAGATAAAACTCTTTGCAAGGACTCACATTAAAAATATTACTTTTTATTTATATTCAATTTATATTCCTTGGAAATCTATATTTTTCTTGTCCTAGGGGATTTTGTCATAGACCTGTGATATGTAGTTGTTTTCCTTACTTTATGTGATTAAAATGTGCAAATTCGCCTGCTGTCCAATTGAAAATAAGTAGATTTCAAATTATCGCTGTCCTTGCCGCAAAAGCAAAGCTTGGAGGGAATAATCATCATTTTCTATACTTTTATGACAGAAATCAGAAAATAACACATTACCCAGGAACAAAACAAAAAAATATGTTGCAATGTTATATGAAATAATTATTGATTCCAAAAGGTTTTTTCTTTGATATCATACATGTAAACTTACATAAGTTCATTGAAATATAAAAAAATACCAGCAATATAAATATAAAAATATTCAAAAACCAGAATTGCTTGATATTGTGGCTAACACTTTATAACACCCAATTCCAGACCCCAAGACTGTAAGCTTGATTGGTCCAAGTATTTAAAAAAACAAAAACAAACAAGTCTGGTTAGTAACTCAATAGAAGCTGTCACTTGACCAATGTCTTTTGGCAGCATGTTGGGGGTGATCAATTAAAATATTGGAAAAAAGGGTAATCAATGAATGTTACTTCTGTCGCTTTTTATGGGATCACTAAAAAGTCTGAATTTTCAACAAAAAACAAAAAAAAAAACAAGCATGAATGCCTCTGAACACAAACTAAGAGATCAATATAGAATAAACTTACATTGTAAATTGAACCCTAAAAACTTATTTTGGTATGGAATTTAAAAAAAAAAAGAAAGTTTTCTAATCAAAATAAGGAGTAAATACCATTTTTTATTAAATTTGACTAGTTCTTTTACCTTCATCCTAATTTTAGTTGTTTTTATACAACTAATTCAAGCCACTGTTTCTATAGCAATGAATAACAGCGCAATCAGAAATAAAGAGTAACACGTGTAATATACTTCATTATTACCGAGTAATAAAATAGTTTCCATTAATGTTCTAATAACTTTGTCGTAACCCAAATGCCTATAAATACGAAAAATACAATTTTATAAACGAGAACAGTTTTTAACGCAAAAATTAATGTCTTCGACAGAGCTTATGGACACTCATACCAATAAGCCTCAGGATGAAGGTAAAAAAACAAGTCAAATTTAATAAAAAAGTGGTATGTTACAATACTTCATCCAATAATAATAAAGATTGATTTATAAGGAGTAAATGTTTAAATGTTCAGCCCTCCAGACGATTAGTGTGGCCTTGGCCTGTACACCGGACACATACATAGTCAGTCATCCAGAATCATTTAAAAACTGATAAAACCTGTTGACAGTTTTGGTTGAAGTTTAATGAACATAGTATAACCTGGTTTTCTGGATAACATATTTACAGTAGAGACAAAGAACTCCAATCAAACTACTAATGAATCCAGAGCCTGCAGAAGCATAACCAAACTACGGGGCTGCTTAGAGTTTTATGTATATACTTCAGTTTTTTTTCTTTTATGAATTCTCTTATTTCTTTCTATTTATGTCTCTTTTAACATTGAGTGTGTATGGTTGTGAAATTTTCACGCTCACATAAAATTACTTAAGAAAAACATTTTTTTTTTCTAATCTTTTAGCCATTTGGTAAAAAATTAGTGTTAACCCATTTTACTTGCCTTTTAATAAAACAAATAAACAAAAATAAGCGTTAAAAAGTTAAGATTTATAAAACACTAAACATATGTTATATCATTTTTGCATATTAATGTTAAGATTCTATTTCATTTTAAATAAAATCTAGTTTTGCTAGTAGTCATTTTCGCCTTTAAAAACAAAATGAGACCGAAATGTCCGCGGCAGAAACATCCGTATACCGCCCACCAGGTCCCAAAATCTTCAGCAACGCTCCGGCTTCAGAGCGGCCGAGCACAGGTGATATCAGAGCAAAATCGTTTGTGATGTAATTAAGAAGATTAGCCTAATTAACCTTGTCTTGTTCAGACTTGCTTTGAAATATCTCTTTTTCCAAATCAAGCCAAAACAAATACATTGATTTGTCAGGAAATTGGGATCAGGCTTTCTTTTGTCTCTTGCAACAAGGCCAGTTAGGGGGCTTGTGTTACTGAGTACAGTGTAGAGATCTGTCTCCTCCTTAGGAGGATTAACTGGATCATTATAGGTCTCACTAGATTATCAAACTTGAAAATTTGAATTTGTTATTTCAGGATATTGGAGATTTAAAGTGGTAGGCGGCTATATTTAATAAAAACATTTTTAGAACTTGATTAAAAAATCTTCTTGTTGATTTATATTTCTCTCCTTTGAAACTAAATTTTGTTAAATTTCCAAATCTAACATTGTTATACTTTCTCAACAACACATTTGTTTTATTATAGTAAAGGGGACATCAAATGTTTTTGAGCTGTGGAAGGGTATGGAGTCAAAACAGAGGTTAGGGACCATTGGTGTAAACTTTCTTTATGCATTAAATGACCAGATGACAATGTTGATTGATAAAGGCTAGAAGTTAGACCATTAACAAATACCAGGGATAAAATAATTAAAAGTAAAAAAAGGGGAGGGTGTCCCCCACAAAAATCCCAAATCCATTATCACTGAACAATCAATCTTTAGGTGTCAAAGGTTACTGGTCACATAGATAAGGAAACCTTACCAGGAGAAAAAATCTAGGGGTCAACATACCATTAGCTAGCTACATTGAGAAGCAATGAAAAAGGGGGCAGGGGTATATCAAGATGGAAGGACCCAACATCCTATTTTGTACTTATCACAGCCATAAAATCACTGGCCCTAAAGTCACAATGTACATAGCAAGCTTTCAAGTCAGACAGAATATGTTGTTTTTTTAAAAATAAAATAAGTAATATTTCATTTTAATTTGTACTAATTAAGTAATGTAATGTTTTTTATTCGTAAATTTGAATGAATAAAAGTTTTGTGATTTATTTATGAATATTTATTTCATTTTGCTTTCAAAGAGATAAAGTTGAATCGTTATTGATAAAATAAGTAATATTTAAATTTAATTTGTATAAAATAAGTAATATTTTAATTTAATTTGTATTAATTAAGTAATGTAATGTTTTTATTGGTAAATTTGAATGAATAAAAAAGTTGTTTTGTGATTTATTTATGAATATTTATTTTGTTTCGCTTTGAAAGAATGTGATCATTATTTTAGTAAACCAAGTAATTTTAATTTCATTTGTACTTAATTAAGTAATATGTTTTTACTGGTAAATTTGAATGAATAGAAAATCTAGTTTTGTGATTTATTTATGAATATTTATTTTGTTTTGAAAGAGATACAGTTGAATCGTTATTTTAATAAAATGAGTAATATTTTAATTTAATTTGTACTAATTAAGTAATATGTTTTTTATTGGTAAATTTGAATGAATACAAGTTGTTTTGTGATTTATTTCGTTTTGATTTGCTTTGAAAGATACTCCTAAACTCATTCACTGACTTTATGGCCCAGGGTCAAATAAAAAGGAACCCTACTGTAAAGGATCAGATAAAGGAAATGCTTTCTGGGCTCACCCATTGTATCCAATAGGTAGCATCTCTCAATAAATTAACATTCAATAAATATACAAAGATATCTCCACATAATAAAATGCTTAGTTGTAATAAAAAGTAACATCAATTAAGATGAATAGTAGCAAAAAATTAATAATAATGATTTACAATACTTCATCTAATAAACAAAATAAGAATACCAATACTGAACTACTAGTTAATAACAAACATGGCTCAGAAAAGATCAGGGGTACAGAATGTGTTTAAGGGTTTGCATTAGGCGAGCCTCCCTCCTGAATAGAGGGTTGTGAGTTCAATTCTCACCTGGAATTTTTATTCTTTATTCCGATCCGTGCTGTTAATTTATTTTACTTACTGCTGAAGCGAAACCAGCCTGAGTTTAGTTGTGATAAAAAGCAACATCAATTAAGATGAAGGTAAATAGTAGTAAAACATTAATAATAGTGTATTTATTTATTTGTATATTTGTTTCCTTTACCATATGAGGAGTTAGTAAAAATAGAATTTTGTTGTTAAACTTGATAAATAAAATGCCATAATTATTCAAAGGTGAATTGAACATTTGTAAATTTTTTGGAGCAAAATATTTTTTATCTGAGAAACCAACATATGTGTATCAATATATATATATTTGTGTGTAACACTTTTCAGTAAATCTTGCAAATCAGGCACCTAAATTAAAATTGAAAAAGTTATATTTAGATTGGCTAAAAGTGGCTAGATTCCAAATTTTTTTTTCCATTTTGAATATTGAAATAAGAGAGAAGCAACAATATGATTTTTAGATAATATATTAAAATAAAATTTTTAAGATATTAAAATAACATTCAAACATAGGGTACTTAATATTTCAGAAGCCTTCATGATTTTTCAGGCGTACTTAACATTTTTAGCTATTAAATTAGCTAGTAATAAAAAAGATCTAGCCACTTTTAGCCATAAAGAGATAACTTTTCTCACTTTGATTTGGTGCCTGATTTGCAAGAATTACCCACTTTTCAATATCTATACACACACACGTGACAATTGGCAATTCACCCAGACAAAAAACAGTTTTCTAAAAATAGTCTTGATTCATGAAAATGAAGTTTGGAAATTTATAAGCAAATTTATAAGCAATATGATCAAAAATACCAAGTTTAGACAGTACAATTCTGAACACTAATTTACATGTGATGATTGTAAAAAAAATGGACAATTGCTTGTCTTTTTCGGTTGGTAAAAATTCCAGTGCTTCTAGCGTCAAATGTCATCAAGACAGGGACCGCTACTTATATATATATATATGATAATTATAATGACACTTATTAGTGAGAGCCTATATTTGCCCGGAGTCGGTGTGAGCGACTACTAAACGAGCGCCCCAAATCGTAAATGTGAATAAAGAAACGAACTTCGTGCGGGGATCGAACCCGCGTCCACCTCGGAAGCCACCTATACGCGGTGCTGTTCTACCACTGAACTAACGAAGATCACATGATAGACAGGAGTCTCAAATGGAGCAAAAGACAGGTGCTTTTTGGCAAAAAGCTATCATAGACAGACTACAGAAAAAGAAAATATACTCTCTCTAGCTTGGTGACTCATTTGAGTGAGCACTATCACCATAGTTAAAGCAATACCGAAAAGCAGTAAGAGATATGAAATTCAAAGAATGGGTAATTTTATATCTGATAGAATGTGATAATTATAAAGACATTTATTAATTGGGAACCTATATTTGCTCAGCACCAGTGTGAGTGATTGCAAAAATGAGCGGCCTAAATTGTATAAATAAATTAAGAATCAGGACTAATTTCTTTATTTATTTACATGATGTAGGCTGATTATTTTGCAATTGCTCACACTGGTGCTGAGCAAATATAGGTTCCCAATTAATAAATGTCTTTATAAAACTATATATATATATTTCTTCCTCTTTGTAAAATTAGCATATATATTTCCTTCTAAGGAAGTGTGTCTTTAGAAAAACCAGGAAACTGGACATAAGAATTTTGGAAAGAGATAAGGAGGAAAGGGTTAGGGAAATGACTGTTCACTGACTACATGGCTACATCAAAGTTAAATTTATTTTTCTTAATAATATTGTTAGTAGTGGAAGTTATAAAAGCTTCATAGATTATATATATAGTCTCAGGGAACAGAAATCCAAGGTCCTAAGTCAGTGGGGCCTGTCTGTGGAAAGGCCTGCACAATGGAGTTTTTAAGGTGGAGTGTGATGTGGGGGAGACTCACACACCCACCCATATACAAAAAATCAGTGGGAAAAACCCCCAAAAAGAGGGAATAACATTCCAAAAACCAATAAAAAACAAAATTACTGCTCTTATCTTTAAGAGGATACCTACTTGTCAATGAATATAAAATTGACCCCTACAGAACCCTTGAAAAGGATGCTGTGAGATATGTCTATTTAAGACAAATATTAGAAACCCTACCCATCTAGTACTTATGTTAAACTCTTCCAAGTCAGTTACAGATGGAGAGAGACTGACCCACAGAAGCCCTGCTCAAAAACGAGGAGATGGGGGTGGAAACAAAAGACTTAAACCTAGCAGTGATTATAGAATCCCTAGCTACAGACCCCTCCCTGAAGCCACAAAATCTGTGGTCATTATTTTTGTTTCCAACCCTACCTTACATGAGCTGACCTCTAAGATTCCCCCACTCCCTCAAAAAAAAAAAAAAAAAAAAAAAAAAAAAGCATCCTATCATTAGAAACCACTCCTCATCCTAAACTAGAAAAGCATCTATGGTCATTATTTCTAAGTCAACCCTTGACTGACCCCAGGGGACCCTTTAAAAACACAAAGAGGCAGACAGACTATTTATCATCCAGTTAATTATAAGACCTTCTCCTGCTGTGCCCTAAAGAATGAGACCATCTTCAACCCATCACAATTTCTCTTCCTCAACTATCTATCTCACAAGTATCAGATTTGAGGGGCAGCAGTTCCCTTGCCTCCTTTGATGACTGTAATTCCAAATATTTAACTTGCCTGTCAGCCCCCATTAGTTCAGCCCAAAAATCCAGAGTTATAAATGTGGGAAGACAAATTTCAATCAATTTTCAGATTCCTGGGGTTTCCCCTTGTCAAGAATTAGGTTTACTTCCTAAAACATACATGTATTGATGAATTCAGTTTTTTTCCAAACTGCCATCAGGATATTATTTGGTATTACATAGAGTAAAAATAGTTCTGTTTAAAAATACATTTCCTACAATATAAAATATTTTCGTAATTCTGTTTTCAATCACGAAATTTTAACTGAAAACTAATTTGTTAAGCTCAAAGAAACACGTGTCTATGTAACATTGAGTCTTCGTAATTTACATAGTTTTTTTTCTAAACTGACACTGATATTATTTGGTATAGACCTTCAGTTTTTTCCCCCCAAAATGCCACTGTGACATTATTTGGTATTACATAGTTATATAGACCTTATTTTAGCAATATATACAGTGCAATGTCTGCTCTAATTTTTAGGAGTCAGTAGGCACAAAAACCTTGTTGTGAAAATCTTTTCCTCCCAAGAAAAAAGTATGTGTACACTTTTGAATTTGACATAGTGAATCAATATTTTTTCCAATAAAAACTCAGTAAACTATCAACAGAATTTGAAATCTTGTGTGATCAGTTTAGAGGGTGAGTGCAAAAAGTTTATTATAACATCCTTATACATCTTCAAAATTGACAGAATTTGGACGAAAGATTTGTGATTTGTATACATAACTTTTCAATGTTCAATCTTGTTTCAATATTCTTTTCGAGTTTTGTATTTTCACCTTGATATTATTTGGTATTACAGAGTTATATAGGCCTTATTTTAGCAATATATAGAGCGCAATGTCCCCTCTAATTTTTAGGAGTCATTGGCCAACAATAAACTTATGTTGTGCAAATTTTTCCCCAAGAGAAAAGTATTTGCACACTTTTGAATTTGACATAGCTTACTGTTTTTACTGAAAAAAATATTGATTCACTATCAACAGAATTTGAAATCTTTTGTGCACAGTTTTGAGGGAACTATAACAATGAGAGCAAAAAGTATCCAATAACATACTTATACACTTTCAAAATTAACAGAATTTGGTCGAAAGATTTGATTTTTGTACATAACTTTTCAATGTTCAATCTTGTTTCAATATCTTTTGATTTTTGGTCCAAATTCTGTCAATTTTGAAATTGTATAAGGATGTTTTATAAGATACTTTTTGCATCCATTTTAGAGTAATATAGACTTTATTCTTGCAATATAAAGCGTATCTTTGTGTTGCTGTTTGTGCAACATTATATGTCCTTCCTCAGGTACACAAAGAAGTCTCTAAATACAGTCAGAATATAAAACAAGGTAAAAAATAGAAAACACTGATATCTTAAGTAGAGCAACAACAAAAAAGAAGAAAACGGCTTTTTGTTCACAACAGAAAATATAAGTAGGTATAAAATGAAGATTAAGTAAGAGTATTAGCATGGGGGCCTAGTTATATCTTTCACAGCAAGTTATGTTGACCTTTAAAAGGGAGTTGGAGAGTTATTTCCTCTTTACCCAGACCCCTGCAGTCAGTGAAGAGATGTAAGAAGCTTCCTTCTGGGTAGGGAGGAAGCCTGTTGTTGAAGAACTGAAGGTGAAAGAGGGGG
>VCCN01002555.1:9085-30655 GCA_006491835.1 Architeuthis dux
AATACCTAAAACTCAAAAATTACTTTTATGGTAAGTGAAAGTATATTTATGAACTCCTCATGTCTAAAGACCATGATTTAGCTTTTAAAGTACTCAGATATGTCAATTGGGAGACAAAATCTTCTTTTTCTTTTTTTTTTATTCTTTTGGTGTGAGATAGTGGCCATTTTGTTTCATGCAAATGAGGTAGTTCTTCGCAACTTTTTTCATGGGAACATCTTTTTTCTGATAGAGGACATCATAAGGAACATTTGGTGGATGCATGATACCCCTGCTGGCCCCCTTTCATTTTGACCTACTTTGGCATTATATCCATGTCTTCAATTGAAACATAATAACCCTTTTACCTTTAATATGCATTTTTTCTGTACACCTGTTCATTACTCTTACCAATATGTACATTTTCTTCTCATGACCTATTCTTTCTCTTCTTTGATTCCTTGCTTGTTTTTCCTTGATTACATCTCATGTATCTCTCCTCCTTTAATTGTCTTGTTCAAATTATTTCCACTCTTCTTGCATTTTATGTTCATTACTTTTTCTCCTTACGGGTGCTTCACATTCGATTTACTTTTCTCTCATTTTTAGAGAATTCTACTTTTGTTATTGCTTATTTATCTACCAATATTTGAATTCAAATGCCATTTTGGATCCTAATGGGTTGTATTATAAATAAATCTCACTCTCTGTAGTTGCAAAACTTTACTTCCAAATTGTTACTTGTGCTTGCATGTAATGACATATTAGGTTATTTTTCTTCATAATATAGGTATGTTTTAGTTGCATCAATGAAAAATGAAAATGTTTACTATTTATAGGCCCCGTAACAATGTCATTTTTTTAGTGTCTATTTTTTTTTTTATTTATGATTTAAAAAATCATGTATATTCCAGCCTTTCACTATATTTTCAAAAAAAGCATATACTAAAACATCTATGTCAATAAAAACAATAAGACTATTTACTACTATTCACTGGATGCCACTTATATCTGGGTAAAGTTGGAGAATGGACCAGAGAAAACATACTGTTCAAACAAGAGATGATGATTCTAGTTATCATAATCTATGGAATTATGACAATACTTCATCTCAGAACATTAGACAAATATTGTTCAAAATATTTGTCATGTACGTATGTTAATTTAAATGAAAAATTATTTGCTAGAGAAGAAACAAATTAATAAAATAGATTTGTTGTATAATGTTTAAAGAATGTTAACAGTGAAATTTCATTCTGCCAATGTTAATGACATTTTTGTTGCTTTGAATAATCCTGGTATAAAATTTGTATATGAATTTATTCTATTTAAAAGTAAGATTATTTAATTTCAAAATTTTAATGGTACAATGCCTTCATTTAAAATTTTAATGGGAAATAAAACTATTAGTTAACTCAAGATTATACATATACTGACTTTTCATTTTTTTTATTAATAAATATGCCTTTTTTTTCTATATTAATAACATTTTGAAACATAATGGCTTCTGTGATCAATAGTTTCCTCTACATACAATATCTATTTGTGCATATGAATACCTATAAATGCTCTAAATTTTGACATGATTGCATGGGTTGGTCAAGTATTAGATTGTTCAGAAATAAATGTCATTTTTGGAAGTTCATGTTTTGAAAGTGTACAATATGCTTTAATTAAAGTAAGCTCCATTTGATTAAACACGATTTTGTCAACACATTAACAATTTTTTATGGCTGTACTTATTTTCTTTCTCTGGAGTCAACAAATTCTCTGAAATTCTCTGCTCAGATTTGACTTTAAGAACCACTTTGGAGCTTCATCACAATTGAGTCATTGTGTACAGAACTTTTCTGATTATTATACGTCTCTTACAGCCTTGATGGATCAGGGGTGTAATTGCTACATTTAAGCCTTACTACCTTAAGAAAACATTCAAACAGGCTATCAAAATATCAACTGGATAGAAATCAATTTCTCTTACAGAATTTTTGAAAAATTATAATATTAAGGATGCAATTGAAAAGATTCCCGACACAGGGATGCAGTTGGTGAAAACAACATAATTGTCTTGAAATATATCCTGCCACACTGTGCCAATGATTTTGTTGGTTTCCCATAACAAATGGAAGAACTTGCGCAGGAAATCAGAACAATTGGAAAATACCTTGGTTTTAATGAATTAGATGAAAAAATGTCAAAGAATTAATAGAATCACACTTAGAGGAGGAGCTTACTGACAATGATTTGCTCAATTTAGAGTCAAAGATCCTATTAAGCTACAGATGAACAGATTCACACCCCCTGTGAAAGATATCATTCAAAAGGAATTCAGCAACATTTTCTAAACAGTTGGAACTTTGAAATAGCAATGTGTCGGCGACCCAGACAAATCTGCTGCAGTGTAGAAGCAGCTGTGTGCTCATACTGCAAGATGTATGAAAAAAGAAGGAAAAAAACTTACCAATCTACCCTCAGTAAATTTTTTATTAAAAAATAAAATGCTCCTTTCTTTTCAATAAACTTCTAATCCTGAAACTATTTTTTTAGTATCCTTTGCTATTAAGTATTAAAAAATTGTCTTGAAAATCATTTGTTTTTAAATTTGAAGTTCAGGATTAATTTAATTATTTCTCATAGGTTTTTAAGTTAATGATATATGGATGTCCTTTTTCTTTGTGTTGTTCTTTGAGTTGGTAAATCTGAGTTGAAATAATTTTTACCCTGTTAAAAAAAATGCTATTTATCTCTAGACAAACAAATACAATTTTCATAGTCATCATACAAATTAATCTAAATTATTTCATCAGCAACTTTTTAAAGGATGAATCTGTTAAGTTGTATCAATTTTTTTATCACTATTCTAAATGGATCCTGCAGAATCTTAGCATTTAAAAAGATATGGAGGTAGAATGTTGATTTTAGGTTGAATGAGTACATCTGTTTTTGTATGTTTTGTTTCATAATTTAGATTTGATATTTAACCATAATAATTATACTCTGATTGTCTTGCACTTGCAGATATGATCCAGTTCCTGGCTGAACCTGTATCTACTGTTGTATCTGAAAACAGTTCTGTGGTAATAACATGTCCGGTTTCTCCAGAAACTGCTGTTGTCCAATGGTTTTATCAGGATAAAGCTATTCCGGATGATAATGAATGGATCACTGTTAATGGAACTTCATTAATCATTGATGAGTTTCAAGTGGGGGATGATATCAGTTCACATGAAGGAACTTACTATTGTGTGGCTACCACATCATTAGGATCCTTAGTCAGCCAACCAGCAAAATTACAGCTACCACGTAAGTACTTTGTGTTTTTTTAAACTTTTTCTCATTTAACCAAGAATGTAAGTCTTTTAAATACGGGTCATTCCGTATCAAGTGGACCAGTGGTCCCCACTCGACCATCTCAGATTTTGCTCTAACTTTGCTCAGATGTTCATTTGGGTTTGAAATGAAGTCCTGTAAAACTTTAGCTCAATATCTTTACTCGTTCAGTCACTATGGATCCAAGAACAACGAATACTTTGTTTGAAGCGATGACGACCAAATATTCTTTTCCATTTTCAACTAGCAACCATTCCACAACAGGATTTCTACTGCCCTAAAAATTTGTTCTTTAGTTGGTCAACTTGGTCAACTTTATATGTAGATTTTGAAAATGTTTTCAGCCTAGCTCTAGAAAGCATCATTTTTTCAGAAAATGATGTAAAAATGGGCTCCAAATTTCATTGGTATTTCCGAGAAGCCATTTTTAAGTAATCATTACTCAGAACCTAGCCAACTTTGTGGGCTCTGTCTGGCAAGGAAGAAAGTGATTTCAAGCACTACAAAATGTTACAATCTGGATCTTTCTAGCTTTTCTAGATCCTGAGATATAAGGTCTCAAAAATGGCCCAAATTTTTAAAAAAAACGACACAAATTTACCATTTTTTTAAGGCAAAAATGTACGTGGCACAATCTGCACAATTTTCTACCAAGAATCACTAAAAAGAGCAATGTCTAAAATACTTGGGGATAGATTTTCAAGTTGGTATCTTGATTCTTTCATGTTCTAATCAATGGTTGAAATGGGGTTGGGGTATGTGGGAATACAGTATATACCTACATCTCAATTTCCGGGATTTTTGTATGTTCAATGTCTATTAATGGAGACTTTAACACATACCTAGCCCCCAAATTCCAACCTTACCGTATACCTAAACCCATTTCCATCACTGGTCTTAATAGAGCATTGAAGTTTTGTTTAATGACATTGGTTAGTCTACTAGAATATATTGCCTTAGAGGAAACCCAACATACCAAGCCATTCAGTTTACCATAACTAACCTTAATCCAACAAGGACATACAGTTGCTGGAACTAATATTAAATTATATGTAATATTTACTGAACTTTTTGACAAGTGTAGTTCAGTGGTTCTTAACCTTTTTTGCAGTGGCCTAAAATCTATCATGTTCTCATAGATATGATTTATTTTAGGCATAATTAAAAAATATTGGTTATTATAAAAGAAAAATGGAAGGTAATTTATACAATTTTATTAATAACTAATTTACAGAAATAATATAGAATATTCATGAAAAAGTCTGTTAAATCCCAAATCCGTTAGATCGTAGTCCATTAAATCAAGGGTTTACTGTATTATGAAGTATATGGATTTAGAAGGGAACTAACTTACGTGTCTTGGTGCATATAAATATAAAAGATACACCCAAATGCAGTTTATATACTCCATTTAAGAATGAGTCTCATACATTTATATACAGGTCTATCCACTTTATCAATATGACTGTACTAATAATAATAAAAAATAATCCATGAAACTATTGGTACATATTTTTGGAATATACTGTGTTAACAGTGTAAATCTGGTTGGTAGTGGTTTGTAAAAAAAGAAGTTATAATCTGACTTGAAAAAATATTAAATAAAGTAAAAATACTAATTAATTTTAAACTCCATTTTTGTAATTTCATTCACAATTCTTTAAAACCATTGTTCTTAGCCAATCAATTATTGATACTCATACAATAGTGGCGTCCAGCGATTAAGTCAAAAAAAGTTATTCCCCATGACTTTCTTTTTTTTTTACATAATGTTCGAGGCTGGACATACATGAAAGTAACCATTACGAAACAATAATTTTATTAAAAAGCTATAATTGAATGTAAAATTTATATGGAAAGTCTGCTGTGCCAGGAAAAGGTTTGGATTGTTTTAAGGCAAATAAAGGTCAAGGATAGGTGTGATATCCCCCTGGCGGCATAAGGGAGCAAACACCTCGAGTTACCTCCCTTGCCACAACCCATAAGACGGAAGTGAGTTCCCGGTCATCTGCTTGAAAAATATGAAAATTGGATACAAACTGTTCTAAAATGTCATCTAGATGTTATATGTACAAGCACTCATGACTAAAATAAAGTTGGCTGTTTTAGGATATTGCTCTGCACTTATATAAATTAACTCAAAAGAGACCTCCCTTGCAAATCGAGGTTGACTAAAATCAGCGATGTCCGATCGCGCAAGATGAGGTTAAAAAACAACAAAAACGAGAAGGATTAAAGTGTGTACTTCATATAGATTTCAAAGACAAAACTTAAGTAAATCCGTGGAATGAACACAATTTTAAAACAAAAATCATAACCGACACGGTTGTTCAACAGTTTTGTGTCACATGACTGATCATCCTAAAATTATTTTAATATAAAACAATTAAATAACAATAAGTTGATACACAATTTTATACAATTATTTGATAATTTATTTTAATAGTTTATTTTAATACAACAATGTAGTTAAATATAACTAGCAACAGATAGCTGAAGTTATTGTTTGAATAGTCTATGTAATATTCTTTTTAAATAATACAGTTTGTATTTTATTTTAATTTAATTATTTTTTATTTTAATTTAATTTTAAAACTAAAACACATTAAGGTGTAGGGTACATTTTTTAGTAAATTGAAAAATTTTTCAAAATAAAAAAGTAATCAAATTAAATTAAAATTCAGGAGAAAGATTTAAAAATAAAAACTTAAGGAATTTTTTTTGTGGATGTCAAAAAAAAATGTTTAATTCAGGGGGAATAACTTTTTGTCTTAATCTTTGGACCCCACTATTGTATGAGTATCAAATTATTTCCTGCGTTATACTATTTTAAAATGCCTGTGATTAGTGGATACATAGTAGACAGAAACAACTACAGATGCTTATATATATTTACAACATATATATATTCCTGACACTAGACAAAATAATTCCCACCAAAAGACTTTTCAGTTGTAGTTGTTTCTGTCTACTATGTATCAACTAATCGCAGGCATTTTAAAATTCTGTTCCATCAAAAGACTTTTCAGTTATACTATTTCAATTACTCTTTGATATATAATGATTCTGCTATTTATTTTCACTTGATGAATTTGTATTTGGATAATTATTATGCTTTTTTGACATTATTGCCAGGGCTGGCCATCCATTACACAAATCTAGGCAGTCACCTAGGACACAAAGGTCCTCGAGGCACATTCCAAACTGAAATAAATAGTTGTTAGAATACAATCGGGGGCACAAATTTTAAGTCACCTAGGATACATGAACCCTTGTGCCAGCCCTGATTAATGTAGTCCTATAGCGTTTGAGTCAAACTCTGCCACTATGTAGGATTTGTCTTTTCTCACTTGGCCTTTTTAACAATCATCATTGTATAATAGATTAATAATAGCTGTATATTCAAGACTATGCATGGTCTTGCACATGGCCATATTAATGACAGCCACTGGCATTCAGTTACTTAACCTTATAACTGTATAGCAGTAGCTTGTTTTAAGTTTGGTGATGATTTGCTATTATCTATTTTAATATGATTTACATATCTAGTCAGAATGATCAAAATTTAGCTGTTAATTTTTTTTCTGAACAAGTTTCCCCTATATTTTGACTAGCTAAGATACCAATGTAGTTTTTAAGTTTGAATTTCGTTCAATGCTGCTTGTGTTTATTTTGTACTTAATGCTCATGAGCAAGGCATAAATCTACATCTCTTTGCTCAGTCACGTCAGCTGTTATCATGACAAAGAAATGCCACAATGGTTGATAGAAAAGAGAGTGAGTGAGCATTTGGGCAAACCACTCACCCATAACCATCTTACCACCCAGGCAGTAGTAATGGTAAAAGGCTGTTATAACCATTGCCAACCTTGACAGAGGCCAGTCAGTGAGTGTAGATTAATGGAATAAATGCTTATTATATAATCATTTGTGCATACAAAAAAGCATTTTTTAAAACTATTTATACTCTTTTATGTATTTTAAGTACCTCATTGCTTTTTAAAAGAATCAGTTTCTAAATAAGATCAAAGTTCAATATCCTTCAAAACTCACCAGTGGTTATCTCTGTGTTATTTTCTTTACCTATTAATAAATAGCTATGTTGAAGTTTAAAAATTTATGTAATTTTCATTTAATAATACCCCAATTTGTACAGGGTTTTAAGTCACACACAATCATAAATTCATAAATAACAATGCTTATTGGATCTAATTTCATGTTACAGCTAATGAACTGCAGCCTATTTAAAGAATTTTGTGCAATAGTTGAAGAATTTTGTTTTCATCAGTTTATGTGTTGGATCCCTTCATTTTGTTTTCTCGCTCTGTCAGTAATGCCTTAGTTCTAAGTAATGAAAAAAAACAAAAAGACAGCATTTTAAAGTGGAAATGATTTGGGAAAGCCTGCCATTCTAGTTTTCACCTAACAATCAAATTCAGAAAATAATACCAAAATAGTGATATTTTTTTTTTTTTTTTTTTTTTTTTTTTTTTTTTTTTTTTTTTTCCATCTGTCTGTTGCCATATTCCTATTGAGTCAAATATTGTTTTATAAAGGTACTATTCTATTATGATTTTATATCAAAATATGTATCTAGAATATTTATGGTATGTGCAACACAGTACAGTATAGCATACATTTCAGGACAGCTGGCATATGTAAGTAATGACCCATGAGCTGATTAGAAAAATTTATTCAGATAGGCATATAATTTGTCAGCCAGCAATACTTATTCTCAGTCATGAAACTAAAACTTTTCTTTATATTTTTATTTATTTTTATAACAAAATCTTATTTCTGCTTTAATTGATGGAATTTTTCTTTTTAGTGTCTCAGGATTTACCAAATTACATTTATAAAATTGTGGGCCTAATATTAATGACTGAATCTTCTGTACATATTTAAATAAAATTGAAATAAATAAAAATTATGAACAAAATAAATGAATATAAATGAAAAACCTGTTTATTCAAGCAAGCCTCCAATAAAAGTTTTAAATAAATTTTATACGAAAATTGTGATGCTTTATGAAAAATAAAATGTTGAACTACTCATCAAAATGTAAAGAAATTCCCTTCTGTATACTGTGATATTTCTAATTTATTGCCATGAATAATCCATTTCTGATCTTAGATTCAGTAACTTTCATTATGTAACTGGAGAGCGCATGGATCCGCCCAAAAATTCAATCACTTCTCTGTATCCTATTGTTCACCCTTCCACAAAATTTCATTGAAATTCATAGAGAACTTTTGGAGATATAGTGTGAACAGCCATGAGTGTATACATAAATGTATGGAAAAAAACCTGGAAAAATACCTCACAATCCCCCCCAAATTCTTTGATCCGAGCCCCAAAATGTAACGATCTTTAGCCCTTGGCCTACCTTCTACAAAATGTGATTGAAATCGACTTTTGGACATATTGTGTGGACAGACTGACATAAAGACGAACACAACTGAATACATATACCTCTCTTGGTTCATTGGCAGGGGTAAAAAATAAACAATGGACACAAGTAAAATAGAATAGTTTTGAAACATTACAGTGTATTATTTCTTTTATTTGAATGGTGCACTATAACTTCAAATAGAACCTTACCAGGTTTCATATGCCCACCACTTGATGACTGTCCTGATAATGATTAAAGTATTTTCACTGAGAATATTTTAAAGTTTGATATATGTTATGAGATTACAGTTTAAACAAAACACTTATCTGTTATGGTTTTATGATGTGAATAAATAAATAAAATATTAACAAAATCAACCATACTTTTACTTAACCAAGTATTGATTACCATCAAGTATATTTTTGGAATTAATTTCATCCTTTGTGTTTTAATATTGTATAACAGATAAAACAATTATAGTTTTTGTATGTGTGAGATTTCTTGTGTGAAGTTTTTGCTTTAGTGATTTAAAAAATTCTCTATCATTTCCTTTGTCAAGTTAATATCATCTATAACTTGAATGTAATGATTCTCAGCTTAAATACAATCCCATTTTTATTGCTAATTTGTTCTACTCTGGAATGTTATAAGGCAATCAAGATCAGTGAACATTTTTAAATCCATGTTGTGTGTGAATTTTGGTTTGTATATATTCTATTTTGCAGAATTTTCTGGTTTCACTTCAAAACCAGGCAATATATCTGTGGAAGTAATTGAGGGAGGAGCTGCTCTATTTCCCTGTGGACAAGTTCAAAGTATCCCCCAGGCACATCTTAGTATTGAAAACATTGATAACTCTAAGGTTACTATGAGTAAGTAACTTTAAAACTTTTTATTATTTTAATCCTACTTGCTTAAAGGCCGCCTTCGCCGGCCATTATGCTTAATGATAAGTCACTTCCTTTGTATCGAACTATTGTAACTAAACACTCTCATCCTGAAACATAATGTAACAGTTGCAAATCACTCGGATTTGTTTTATTCTTCAAGTTAGAGCATTTTGCATACAATGAGCTGTTTTTGCAGTGGTAAGTTTTATTGTAATCTAGTAATTATTTTAGTTTCTATGAATATTTAATATATTAGGATATTTAGCATTTAAAACAATTATAAACAGCCTTTAAAACAATAGTATCATGGTTCTACATATATACAACTATTTTTATAAGAGCATCATTTTTCACACTATCGTTTTCTAACACCACAAAGTTAATAAAAATCAAATTATATATACAATGTAGAATCATTTTTCTTGGGTATGTCATTTTTATCATTGCCTATTACTAATAAGTATATATGTATACATATATAATTTTTATACTGTCAAAATTGACAATCAGTATAACATCCATTTTACTAGCATTATACAGACAGGTAAGTTAATTATTGGAGAATGTACTCTGAGCAGATAAGCATTATGCATTTTTGAGTTTCTCTCTCTCATATATACATACATTCGTGCAAGCATGCATACACAAACACTCACCTAACAGAAAGCCTGGTACCGCACGCCATACTAGCACACGCGATTAGTAGTACACGCAAAAACATTTGTTCTCATACTGGCTACTGCACACTGGTGCTTTGTACAGCACGCAGTCAGTACTTCACTCAGCAAGACAGTATCATACTGGCTACTGCACACTGGTGCTTTGTACAGCACGCAGTCAGTACTTCACTCAGCGAGACAGTATCTTAACTTCTTAATTCACTCCGTTATTAGGCAACACTGTTTGTCCTGACTCCCAGGTCGCATTCCTGAAGTGACCTGTCATCAGGCAGTAAATGTCCTTGGAGTGGACCGAAAAGGGGAGGCGGAAAGAGTTGCTGTCCAATTGGTGATTCCTGTCCTAGGCTTCTATTCCCCTGGTTTCACTGGTTTCCAGTACAGTTACCTTCACATGAAAGCATTAAAGGCTTTCCCAGGTAGCCGGTGGAGAGACAGGGATTGGTAGACTGTTCCTGCTGGGGAACAGACACTGGATATGACTTGGATCCTGACGTAAGCAGGTTCTCTGGTAAGACTTGGACCCTAACATAAGCAGGCGCTCTGGTGAGATTTGGATCCATGACGTAAGGAGGATCTCGGGTAAGACTTGGATCCTGATGTAAGCAGGCTCTCTGGTGAGACTTGAATCCTGACGTAAGCAGGCTCTTTGGTTAGACTTGGATCCTGACGTAAGCAGGCTCTCTGGTGAGACTTTTATCCTAACGTAAGCAGGCGCTCTGGTGAGATTTGGATCCATGACGTAAGGAGGATCTCAGGTAAGACTTGGATCCTGACGTAAGCATGCTCTGGGTATGTTATGAGGGCTGACTTGACTCGTGACGGCCAGTTATTATGCCTGCATATTATTTATGACAGCAAAATAAAGATTTTATTTGCTCATGTGATTAATTCACCTTGAAGTTTTTGCCAACATTAAGATGAAATTTAAGAACGCCTAAAATTATTTCAGTTATACATAAAAAGATTGGCAATTCAGTTTTCTACTAAATGTTAGTTAGTAAAAAAAATGTGCCAGGCTATCACACTTTTTACTGGGAACGTATCTTGCATGCGGCACTAGGCTTTCCTGTATGTGCTTCAGTCCCAAAAGAACTCCTGATTACAGTGAATCTTCATAATAGTTCTATGGACAGTCTTTATTAGAGGCTCTAATAAAGACTTCCCATAGAACTATTGCTGATGTATTTTATCTGTGTGTGAGAATATGTATATTGTAGAAGCTGGGTTTTTTTTTTTTTTTTGGGGGGGGGGGGGGTATTTATAAATATTTTTTTCCATAGCAACATAAAATTATTGGCCCACACCTTCAAGTGTTGGTGAGCTGGGTTTACCTGGCAGAATATGTTGAAACTCTTATTGAATTTTCTGTCTCCTAGTAATAGATGGTGATTTAGTTAGCACTAAAAACTGCTTGACAAAGAATGATTGGCTCTGCATATATTTAACTATGCAAATTCTACACAATCAAGCCTTCCACTAAATTGTTGTTTGTGGAAGAACCCATTCACCTATCTTTGAACTTCTTGTTTCATCAATGCCTTGCCTTAACTCTTGTTGCTTTAGGGGTCTCTTTATTCCTAAAGCTTGACTTAGAACTCATTATTTCTCAATTGTCAATGTTCCCTGTCTTTCTGAAGACTGTATTCAACCACAGATCTACTTTGCTATAACCAAAAACCCTTTTGCTTTGTTCATATCTATCGTTTGGAAGTGACCACAGACAATTGTTTTTCAATCTACTTACAGCAGTTGACATACATTTGTATATTTAAAGGTTTTTGAACATATTAAACAAGCAAAAGCTATTTCCTTTAACTAGCAGTATAGTGTTAGAAATAATTCTCTAGATTCTTAGTTCAAATGACCTTCAAAATTACAAATTATAACTGATGTTTCCTTACCACAAACACTATTCTAAGATGATATAAAACAAATTTCCATTTGATATGATCATACTTCAGTTACCTGTCAGCATGTCCCTAATTTACTCTGGTGAATTCAAATACTTTGGTTTACACTGTTGATATTATTATTGTAATTGGATACTACATGGTAATATTAGATGTCTAAGATTTTGTGACTGATAGTAAATTTGCATTGGTACTTCTGCCATTTTGAAATCAATTTCAATGCCATGTTTTTAAATGAAAATCCATTATTGGCTCCAACCAGTAAATTCAAGCACATAAAATCGATTCCACCTAAACTAAAAACGCAACACATCAGTTTTCTTTAGCTGGTACAGAAAATTCATTAGACTACTTCAAACTAGAGAAAAGCAAGTTAGATAATTACAACTGACTGGAAAGCACTAAAAGTTATTTTCTTTTCATTGTAGATAATTCCTTCATGTTGCCTTCCAACAATTTCATAATGAGCAATGTCCACATCGAGGACAGTGGGACCTATCGATGTTTAGCGACCAATTCTGTAACTAATGAGACTGCTGTATCCAATCAAATGATTGCACTCAATGTGATTCCTCTTGGTAAGTGAGCTAAATACTGACAAATGTATATTTGTTTAATTACCATCCTTTTGAAGATGGAACATTTTATCTGAAAATGTTTTATTTTTAATTCTTTAACTTTTCCCATTGATTCTTTGATAATTAATGCATTTGTTCCATTTAATAGAATGAAAAGTAATATAAGACTAATGAAATTTATCAATTCTTTTGTTTCTATATCAAAACTCATTTTGTGTTGTGACCTAGTTATTTTCATGTCATTCTGTAGTAAGGATTTACATGATTTTTAAAGTTTTGGTCAAATTATCAATGTTTGACTGGTTAGACCAAGTTAAAAATGCTGCATCACAAAAATGTTTTTAAAAACAGTATATGCACACACACACAAGCATGGTTTTTTTTTTCTTTTTCCTTTTTCCTTTTTCTTAGGTACAATTAATGGATTTTAAATGAATGGACTTGTATTAGGGAGGTCAGTCACATGATAAATATGATCGAAAAATAACCAGATCATTACCATGTCATCGAATTCATTCGAAATCTTCTTTCTGTGAAACTTTTTCCATCATTAAATGATTGTAACTTGTTCCTTGATTAATTCTCCACTTTTTGTATATGTTTTTTATGCCAAAGGATGGTAGACACGCAAATGGGCCAGATCGTGTGCAGGGACTCGTTGCATTTTCGCTCTTGTGCGGTATCCCACGTGTTAAAATAATGGAAATCTCTTTTGTTCTGAATTCTTCATGCTTTGTTCTCAATAACCATAGGGTATTTTACTATGTCACGCAACAGAATTCATATTTTATGAGTGAAATAATTGATGATAAATAAAATTCACAGGATTGCCTAACCAATTGCTTTGAATTTTAATGTTTTAAGGGTTATAGTTGAATCTAATGATATCTCAGTGAATAAGCTTTTAGGAATTATCCTTACTAGATGAAGTCAGGGTTGCCAGATCATAATTTGGTCCCAGTCCCAAATTTTGAAATAAATTATCCAAAATTAATCCCCAAAATCTTCCACAGGGACTCACATTTCTCTATTGTTTTATGCTCCTTTGCAACTTATTTATTCAAACTATCATTTAAAAAAATTAACTGTCAAAAGCAGAGAAAAGTTTCCTCAAATAAAGTTATAGTATAATTAGTATAAGTGATATTAATTAATATCTGACTCAATTTAAATACCTAAAAAAAACAATTATCTGCTACAATTAAAATATAATAGTAATATTCTAAGTGGACATCCGCTAGGTATTGTTGCTGCTGCTGCTGCTACTACCATCAATCAGAGGTAGAAAAGGAGGTGAAGAAGAAAGGGTTAAACATAAAATGGCAGACAGAAGATTTCTTAACCCTTTTTTCTCTTTAGTGATAAGACAAACATGTCAACAATGTGAAGATTTTTCTAGTAAGTTAGTTTCTTGATAGAGGTATGAAAATATATTGTATTACTTGAAAATAAATCTTAAATAAAAGTTATCTATACAAAGATATTTTGTAAACTAGCTGAGTGAAGCTTGGGTATACAGTTGATTGTTCAACTACAGTTAATTAAAAATCATCTAAATAGTAGTTTCTGATAATTTAATAATAGATAATATTTAATAATAATTTAATACTAAAAATAATAGTTAATAATAATTTTTAAAAAGCATTAGAGTCAAAATTGCTAAGTAATCATATGGAAAAAAAAAGATCAGGATGCATGTTGTATAGTAATGATCAGCAAGCTAATCTTGCTGACCATTATTAGCAGGTTTAATCCTCATCCGATCTCCCAGTATAGATGGTCTGATACCCACTCATGCTAAGTTAATATACTTATGTAATGAGCAGTGTGACTTTTTTTGTTTTTCTGTCTGTAACACTGGAATTTTCCACTCAGGGGTAATATTGCTGATAAAAATACCTCCTACCCACCATTTGAAACTATGGACTCTAATCACAATTTTCTTTTTCCTTAAAAAATCGTTTCATATAAATTCAAATATATCCTATTAACGAGTGTATAGTAGTAATAGGAGTATTATAACAAATACATATATATAAGAAAATAAATATATGTTGATAATATTTAATCAGAGTGCTCAACACCTGATAATATGAAAATTATAAGATGGAGCTGATATAATATCTAATAGTGAAAAAAAAAATGTAACAGTGTTTCATGTCTAACAGCATTCATCAGACTAGTGAAAGGGGGTAGAGCAATTTTTTAAAAAAATTTTCAACAAAATACCATAAAAATTAGCTACAGCTGTATTAGTAATATGGCCAAATTAATCAACATACACAACAAAAAAATACTAAACCAGCACAATAACAATAAACAAGAGCCATTAATTAAATGCAACTGCAAAAAAACCCAGCTAACTGTCCCTAGAGAACCAATGTTTAACTAAAAACAGTATATAAGGCCATAATATCTATAATAGAAAAACCAAGTACCATCAAACATTATATAGGAACCTCTAAAATTAAATGGAAAGAGAGATATGCCAACCACAAAATTACCTTTTCACTAACTAAATACATCACAGCACAGCGTTATCCAAATATGTTTGGGAACTAAAAGAAGAGAGACTAACTCCACAAATTAAATGGTCCATTTTAGCCCACAATCGTCCACCAGACAATCTAAACAGCAAATGCTGGATATGTTTGGGGGAAAATTTTAGAATTTTGAATTTCCAAAAAAAGGGCTAATTTACTCAATCAAAAGAGCAAAATACTTTCAAAATGTGGCCACAGGCAAGCTTTAAAACTAGTAGAATAAAGTAGAAGATATCATAGTATTTAAGGCCATAAACAAATTTAAATAAACAAATAAAAACAAACAAACAATTAAAAGAAAAAGAATTCAAAATCATAGCCAGAGGATAACAGATTAGTTAGGCCTGTTATAGCCTAACACTCACACGGTAAGAACATCCTTAATATGCTACCAAAAGATAATAAGCATTAAATCTGCGAGAGTGGAAATAACCCCTAGAAACAAATGTAAACTTACCTCAGACATTAAAAACATATAGAAACAGAAAATACAATATCACACTTAATGTGTTAAGAAAAGCACTGAAAGTCGTACTTATATCCCATTAAAACTAAATTAAAAATAAAAAATACATACAAATAAACTTACTATGCTTTTTTAAAACAAACAATAGTGGAAACAAAAAAGTAGGGTGAGGAACAATTCTACATTCAGGTTGATGCCATCCAGAAGTCAAGACAAGAGAGGGAACAGATAGCAGTCCAGTTTTAAAAAATAGCTGTACCCCCAGCCCCTTTCACTAGTCTGAGGAATTTCGTTAGAGTCCTCTTTGAAAAAGTCTTTTTCACTATTAGATTGTATGTATGTATGTATGTATGTCTGTATATATTTGGAGGGGGCAGGATCTCTCTGCTACATGCATATACATGTACATATATGAGCATTCGTGTGTGCATATATGGGGGGGGGGGACTACATACTCATAATCCGGGCCGAGTGGGTGGGGTCTAACACCAGGTGGACAGGAGAGGAACTGGACTTTCGAAGTCAAAACTCAAAAAGTAGAAGTGGATTTATCTATTTTTTTTGCGTAAGGGTGTGATCTGGATCTGGGCTTGTATCTGCTCAATCTGCTATACTCTCAGGTAACTGCTCTCAAGGGGTCAGCAGAATCCCATAGTCAGCGCACATCTGCTAAATGTAGGAGTGACCAGGGTCTGTACTTAAAGTCACACAGTCGTACTGTCATGAAGATCTGCGCCTACAGTTGCAGTCAGCTGCACTATCATGAAAATCTGTGATCAAAGCTGCAGACATTCTATCCTGATTCTCCTTTAAAGGGTCGGTAAAACTCTATAGCCAGCTCCGGCTTCTACCAAGTACGGGATGTTCACATTCTATCTAACCACAGTTCAGCCTTACTGTCGGGACATCCCCACAAGGGGGCTACATACCCCCATAGCTAGCTTGGGCATTTGTCAGGAGAGGGACACTCCTATCAAACCTACGACCTATGGATGGAACCCTCATGGTTTAAAGGGTGGGGTCGATCCTGGACAAGTTGCACTTCACCTTAAATCTACACTGCTCAGGCTGGAGGTTTACTCTGCACATTTGCTCCGCCATTTAATGCTGTGGAAAACCATCCCCAAAATCTTTGTTTGCAAAGCCAAGCCATTCACTCATTCATATGTATACATATATATACATATACATATGTAGACATATACATATATATATACACTGCACGAGGCCCAACTGGGCAAGGTCAGGTCCAGAAACGAGCTCTCGAGAAATGGGGCTGCATCCCGGCCCCCACCCTGTTCTCCATCTTCTTCAGTACGATGCTGAAACAGGCCTCTCAGGGGATGGTCGTCGACAAGGAAAACATCTACATTCGCCGATAATGCAGCCTTAATTGCACACTCAGAACCGGCTCTACAACAACTGCCGTCCTGTTTTGCCAAGACCACAGAACTATTACACCAACCCTACCGTCCATATCTATTGGTCCTACTAAACTAAAAGCTGTCAAGGAATGTCATGTCATATCAGACGCAAAGCTGGACAAAGAGATTGACAACCGGCTGGCAAAGGCAAACCAAGCCTTCGGCGGACTAATAAAATGTGCCTGATCAAACAAAAACCTGAGGAAATCAACCAAACTAAAGGTGTACAGTATACAGCGCCGAATCCTGGACTACCCACAAGCGCCACATACGCCCCCTCGAACACTTCCACCAGCGCTGTGTATGGACCACCCTCAAAGTGCGTTGGTACAACTTTGTCACCAAAAACGCAATCCTAAAGAGTGCCAACACCCCTAGTATTGAGGCCATGCTGCAAAAAACGCAATTGCGCTGGTCTGGGCACATTCAAGGATGGAAGAACACAGACTCCCAAAGACCCTGCTGTACGGTGAACTATCCCAGGGTCATCAAAACAGAGGTGCCCCCAAAAGGAGGTACAAGGACTCCCTAAAACAGACCCTAGCAGACTTGACCACCACACCTGGGAATCAGAGGTTGTAGCTAGAACATGGCGCAGCAAAATCTTCCAGGCTACCTCCTTTGCTGAAGCAAACCGCAGAAACAGGGCAGAAGAAAACAGGCAGCACCGCAAGCTCAGTACTGCCAAAAACCTTGCCTATCCTTAAGTATATATGCATATGTCTGTACAGACAGCCGTGCTGTCTGGTTAGACTTCCAACAGGGGCAGCAGCCCCCTACAGCCAGCATGGGCATCTGCAAAAACTGTGGTGTCTCTCGAACCTGTGCTTCTATATAGTATACTCTAATACATAGTCCAGCACAGGTAGCCATACTGTCGGGCTTACACCTCCGGAAATAGGGCAGCAGTCCTCTATACCCAGATCTGGCATCTGCACCAACAATGGTTTCTCTCGAACATGCGCTCCTATTCTTGTATTATACTTCAATACATATTTCAGCACAGGTAGCCACAATGTCGGGATTACACTGCTACAGTCAGAAAAAGAACCTGCGCCTCTGATATGTGTTTATATGTACACCTACACACATATCTGCGAAGGTAGCCGTATTTTCGGGTTACACCTCCGAAAGGGGCAGCAGTCCTCTACAGCTAGCTTGGGCATGTGCAAAACGGTGGTGCCTCTGCACTTCCATACATGTTATACTTTAATATATATTACTGCTCGGGTAGCCATACTGTCAGGTTTACACCTCCAGAAACGGGGCAGCAGTCTTCTACAGCTAGCTTGTGCATCTACACTAAATGATGGTGTCTCTCGAACTTGTGCTATTTAGATATTACACTGTAATATGTATTTCAGCACAGGTAGCCACACTGTTGGGTTTACATCTCAGGAATCGGGGCAGCAGTCCTCTACAGCCAGCATGCACCTGCATAGAGGTGGCAGGCCCCATAGCCAGCTCGGGCATCTGCCAGGAGAAGGAAACTCCTATCAAACCTACGGCCTAGGGAAAATGCTGCTATCCTTGCCACTATGTTGGACCATAGCGTGCAAACCCAAGGTTTAAAGGGTGAGGTCGGCTGCGCGCACGTTGCACTTCACCTTAAAACTCCATTGCACCGATTACGGATTTCCCACATTCAGGCCCCGCCTACCTAGCTCCTGAACAAAGACACGGAAAACCAGTCCTGAATCTCCATCCGCGAAGCCAAGTCATGCGTCGTTTTATTTCACAATCGTGGTCTTTCTCTAGCTTTATTACCTGACCTAGGTAGATGTATTCATTGACCTCTTCTAGAATCTCAGCTTCTATCTTTATGACCGTTTCCCTATTTAGATCGGTTAGCATGTTTTGTAATTCGTCGGATGCCTCTGACGTCATAGAAATGTCATTAAGTTGCTTAAGTATTCTCCATCTATGTTTATTCCCATTCCCTCCCAATCAGTTTTCCGAAAGATGCTTTCAAGGCTCGCTGTGAATAGGTTTAGGTGATATTGTATCCCCTTGTCTTACTCCTTTTGCTATCGTTATCTTGTTTGTATCTTTATGTAGTCTAATTATTGCTGTGCCACATTGCGTTGATGACTGCCGTGTGTTTTACAGAGTCAAATGCTTTCTGATAATCTACAAAGGCCAAACACAGTGGTTTGTTGTATTCTAAGGATGTTTCGATTAGTTGATTTATTGCGTGTAGGTGGTCTATTGTCAAGTAGCCGCTTCTGAAGCCTGCCTGCTCGCAGGGTTGTTTTCGTCTAGAGTGCCTGATAATCTGTTTGTGATTATTTTTGTGAATAGTTTATATATGTTAGGTAGTAGTGTAATCGGGCGGTAGTTGCCGAGGTCGTGTTTGTCTCCTTGTGGAGTAGGATTACTATTCCTAGACAAAAGTTCTTAGGAACTTTTCCTTCTCTTATGCATTGTGTGAATAGCTGTGCTAGATCTCTCCTGCATCTTCTAGAAGATCTGTCGTTATGCCATCCTCGCCTGGGGCCTTACCGAGTTTCATATTTCGTAGTGCTGATATTACTTCTTCTACCGTTATGTCTGGGATATCACTAGTATCTATAGGTTTATTAGTTTGTGGTATGTTTATTTTTGAGGTGTACAAATTTTCATAGTATTCTTCCGTTACTTTTGTCACTTTGTCCCTATTTTTTATAATTTTGCCATTTTTATCCTTTAGTGCAAGCATCTGTTGTTTGCCAGTATAGTCTGCAGATTGGGCGTGTTTTAAACTCTTTCCCTTTCTGATAGCCTCTACTATCCTTTTCGTGTTGTTCTTTCTTTTTTCTTGTCAGGCTATTACTCTTTTCTTCTATGTCACTCTCGGTATTCCACAAAGCCTGGAATCTATTCTCTATCGCTACTCTGAAGTTGCTAATGTTCTCTATCTCTATCTTATCGGGGCATCTCTTCTTCTTGAAAAATCATTTTATGCCTTTCAGTTTTAAAGTTAGATCTGCACACTTCCATTCTATGATCGCTTCCTATGTTTACTTTATTTATAACGGTAATGTCTTTAATGTTATCGATCTTGTTAGTTAGTATGAAGTCGTTTTTTAGTCGTGCCGTTTGGGCTTTTCCAAGTACACTTTAAACCTTCCCGCTTTTGTATTAGTTATCTTTGGTGACCAATGTGGCATCTTAACAGAGATAAAAAATATTTATATTCACATTTAATTCTATTATTACATTGCCAGGGAGATAGATGCCAATAGACACATTAAACATTTGAAAAATAAACACTCAGACTCTATTATTTAAAACATTTAACATCTAAAGATGTTTTTTGCTGAAAATTTATTCTCCTTTTATTAATATAGAAAGTTTTATATTTATATAAGTTTTGCAGTCTTAAAGCATTTAAGATGTTGGAAATTTTAACTAAAGATCTTGCATACAGAAACTTTTTTATTTCTATTTATTCGTTTATTTCATTATATGTCATTTAAAGCTATAGCTAGAGATCACACTTACGATCCGTCGCCGACTGGATTTCAGCATCAATTCTTTCAGTCCATGACATGAGCATGATGTGAAACGTAAGAATAGAAATGTTCCTATTTTCTACGACTCAGTCGTGGTTCTTAGCCAATGAGAAGTGAGAATAAATTTAATGTCACTTCATTTTCAACTAAATAAAAATGGCTACCTTTTTCATATCATCCAATAGAAATGCTGCTAAAATAGGAAGCTGTATTTTGTTTAAAAATGCATATTTTCACATTTTTACATTACAGGAAAATCTAGATGTTTTTATATTATTTTTGCCTAATTTTTAGATGTAAAACTATCACATTGATGTCTTTTCAATAATGAAAGCTACGATAAAAGTAAACAAACATTGAATTAGAAAATTGCTAATATTATTGAGTCTAACCATAGCGATATGAGTACATAACGTCTCAGTTGGCGATTAAAAATATGAATCGCTGACTCTTCACTACAGTTCAACTACAATTCAATCAACGACAATTTGATCGGATTGTAGTGTAACCTGAGCATAGCTTAAGTCAATTATTTACTAATGACTGTTAATGAGATGTTCAGAGGGATTTATGTTTTACACTAGTCATCAAAAATATGCAACATTTCCGTTTATCACTTTTGAGTAGGATTTGTATTTGTCACCTAAGCATTTTGAACAAATCTTTACTTTCAAAGAGTTTTCAGATAATTGGCCTCCTTGTTGTTTGTGTTGGTAACATGACCTTCTCAAAACTATAGACAAATCTTTACTCTTAAAACTTCAATATTCATTTTTTAATGTATTTAATAGAAACTGACAAATATGAATGAGAAATATGTTGATAGTTTGCCACCTCTGCCGAAAAATGAATCACTGTAGCCTAGTTGCTACATTTTTGTCACA
>VCCN01002555.1:30755-56411 GCA_006491835.1 Architeuthis dux
AATTGATTATTGATCCTTTTTAATTGATTATTGATCCTTTTTTTCAGAGCCTCCAAAAGCAGATGAAGGCCATGTTGTAGTTGAAGAGGGACATAAAGCAATTTTAAGCTGTGTAACAAATAACAAATCAAACTTTTCTATCAAATGGTTCCATAATGGTAAACACCTAACAAAGAGTAAAAACATCCGATTCCGAGGTAAAAAGACATTTTGATTATTCATCACAAATACACAGTTCATAATTCAATTATTTCTGGATTAATTATAAAACAAATACATTCTTTATTAGGAACCTAATAAGATTTTTATTGAATAACTAGATTAAACCCGCCCTAGTGGGTGGTATTCAGCTAGTTCCTATCTACCAGGGGATAGCTGAAAACACCCTATCAGCTATATATGCATATTGAACAAAAGGTAAGGGTTCAGTTTAGCATTATAGTTACATTGTAAATAGAACCTTCTAAAACATTTTTAAAATTTGGGGAGAAAAAACAAATAGTCTTCTCCGAGGTCTACTAAATATGCATACCAAATTTGATTTCGCCAATGTTGGGGTGGGGGGGTAGTGACAGAGAGACAGAGCCAGTTTTTTTATATATTAATAAATAGATTTTTAAATGTCACCACAAATGATAGTTGTGTGATTTTAAAATCAATCATTACTTGATGTCTAATTACATTGTATGTTAAATATATTTTTATTGCATGATACAAAATTGTATGTATTCACAAAATTTTCTTTTTTCATGGACTATCATATGTTAAAGCAGATGATCACATGGTTCTATGTATATGTTGCACTAATATTATTTTATTTATTCAGATGCATCATTGGTGATCAAGTCAAGTCAGTTTGCACATGCTGGCTTATATCAGTGCATGATCCACAACCAAATGGGAGATTCTTATGCAGTTATTCAACTTGAGATAAAATCAACTAACAAAGCAGAAGATAAAAATACTCAACTACAATCAAATAGCAAAGCTGGTAGGTTGAGTTCATCCTAATTTGTATACACAGGAAACAGTCAGATTTGATTTGATTTTTAACAAACAGAATGTCCTTGTAAATGTATTTAAATATATATATACTATATATGTAGGTTTGGGATTGTGAAACTGTTAGTCTGAAATCTAAGTGAATTATGATTTTATATATAAATTATATCAAGAATTTTTTCTCATATATATTTTATCTTTTAACTAAAAAGTGAAATTAAAGGCACATTTTAGTTTCTTCAGATACTTTGTGGATGTATCAAGACATTAAAATGATTATTTTTATTAACATGGAATGAATTGGTTATTGTTGTAATTACTGATTTTGATGTAATTACTACTACTGATGATGTAATTACTAATTTACTTTTTTAAAAGATAAAAACAGCAAAAGTGATACTCAGGGAGGATCATCTGTCACTAAAAGGCAAAATGGTAACAGAAATAAGAAAGCACGAAGAACAAGAGTGAAATCAAACAAGAAAAAAAATAAACTAAAAAAGAAAAATTCTAAGGATAAAATTAAAAACAGTAAGCAATGTTTTCATTATTATTTATTTTATGATTATTGAAATTATTTATTTTACTTTTTACCAAATTTATTTCAGATGTCATTAATGCTATTAATGTTTGTTTCATAGAAATACATGATTGATATATTTTTACAAAATTCTTTTCCACATTCTAATTTTCTTTTTATATGAACTTCCTTTTTTATTATAGCCGATATGGTTCCACCTTCAAAACCAAAAGTAACTAAACATTCAGACACATCTGTACTAGTAGAGTGGACAGTCCCTGCTAATGATGGAATGGCTATCACTTTTTTTGTTGTGCAATACAAGGAAGTTTCTCCTAACAAAGGAGAATGGCAAACAGATGATGAACAGATTCCACCTAAAGTTCGGAAAGTCACTGTTGATAGACTTAGGCCTGGTTGGTATCAATTTTATTTATTGTTTTAATGCATCATTATAAACATACATTGCCTTTAATGATTGCTATTAAATTATTTAGAAAAGATCATTAAATAACAACATTTTCCGTCATTCACAAGACATTTACTCAAAATTGAAATATTTCTTTCTAAAGGTGGCACTTATAAGTTCCGGATAGCAGCTGTTTATTCCAACCAAGACAATGCAATGGGAATAAATTCTGAACGCTTCACTTTAGTAGCAGATGGTGACCATACCTTTGACAAAAGACTAGTGCAAGGACCAACTATTGTGAAAGTAGACAAGCTTGTTGTAGATAAAAATTATGCATTAGTTGTTGAATGGAAAGTAAGTATTGCAGGTTTTATTATCATTATTTTCTCTCTCTTTTTTTGCATGAAATACTTTTAAAGAATTCTATTGTAAGCCATATTTGGCAACATTGTATTGAGATCTAAATAACTTGTATTAGGATATGCTCTGACTAAAGGTTTTTATGCACCTACCTTTCAACACTGCAAATGTTTTTTTTATGTTAAAAATTATGTGCCTTTATTTTTTATGTAAATCTTTATAAAGTTTATAAAATCTTAGCTGTTTTTATATATATTTATTTTATCTATATTTAGTTACATTGAGATTGTATTCATTTTGCCCCCTCAGTATATCCATGTGAAGTCGATCCCTATTGATGGCTTTATCATCTTCTATAAGCGATATGATGAGAATGTTGCCTATACAAAAATAACACTTGAAGAACCAGAAGTGCGTATGCATATCATACGTAATTTGGAGCCTGCTAAGGATTACAGCATCAAAATGCAATGCTTTAATAAAGTCAGCTACAGCATGGACAGCAACCGTGTGGTCAAAACAACATCCTGTAAGTAAGAAATTTCAATCAAGTTTTATTTGCATAGCAGCTTTGTCTGAGACTTTCCTTAATCCAATTTTAGGAATCTGTTCCTTTAAAATGTATCTTTAATTAAATTCACTTTGTTTATAAACCAAATGATATTTTTGTAGTTCGGAATATTTTTACAATGTATAGGTGTTCACATTAATTTTTTTTTGTGGAAAACCTTTATCTTTCAGGGTTAAATTCTCACACATACTTTTGTCCATTAGATATTCAGCAAGTTTTGTACTAATATGCATAGCTACCAACATCCCAGGGGTCTTTTTTGTCCATGTCATAATTACATAGCTTTCGTATTTTAATTTTGATCTTTTGGAAAATTTCCAGCATTGTTAAAGTAATTTGCAAAATTTTAAGTGATAACCATCACCTTAAAACTATTTGTTAGTGTTTTTTTTAAAATTGAAAATCAATGTTTGAATAACAATGGTTCATAAATTGTAGGTGTCCAAATAACTTTTGGGGATGGGAAATGTTGGAGTTAATGGTATTCTCATTAAAACTACATGCATGTATAAATCAGCAAGATGCTAAGTGATAATTTAGAGATAACCTGTGGTTCTATCTTAAGACATCAGTATTTTTATGGGTCATTGTTACATTACTTTGATTTTTGAAGAAATACAAATATCCAAGTCAAACAATCTTTTAAAGTTTGCCTGATCTTGGAAATTTTTCACTTTCAGATTGCCTCCCTTAGTGTTTGTTGCACTTTTTGCTTGTCTAAAATCAAATTATCATCCTTTTTACCCAGCTCCAGAAAATTGGGAAGATACTAACGACATTCCTCATGTTCATACTTCTTTACCTTCTGGATATCACCCAAGAACAACTTGGACTTCTACTATTAGCTCCAAAGATAACAACTATGAATCAACTAGCAGTACTCAGTCTAGCAGTGAATTGCTTTACAAGATTTTGGGAGGCATTCTCGCTATCATGGTTCTTGTCTTGCTGATGCTTATGGCAATGTGCTGTATAAAACAACGCCAACAAAGAAATATGATGGGTAGGTAAAATAATTTTATTCATACTCATAATTTGTTATAACTTATGACCTTTTGCTATTCTTGCATTTTGAAAACTTAAAAAATAAAGAAAGTCATAAATCTTTGTACTATTTTCTTTGTAGCTGCTATGAATTCCTGTGAGCATAAGAAGTACATGAATGGAGGCCATTATCCTGTAAATGGTAATATTACTAATGGCCATATCGGACACCATCCACATCGTAGCAGAAATTACCGACACCAAACAAGTGGTCAATCTTTATCTAAACCCTATGCCTTTAATGACATGATTGAGAGCTATACATCAGCCCCAGCCTGTTCAAAATCATTACATATGGTATGTGGCTATTTTATATGCTTTGATATTATACTTTAAATGAGAATAAAATTAGCATTTTCACTCTTATTTTTTCTGATTTTGCATTTTCTTCATATCAATTACATTCCTAGAACAAGTCTGGCTGCTGCAGGGTCAAACTCCACTCCTACTTTGACTGAAGATGATTACTGCAACTTTTGTATTGTATATATTTCAAAGATTATGTGTTCATAAACTACTAAGTACCTTTGTTTGTCAATACCAGACATGGGGCTGTTAATAAATTATTGAACACATAAATTATGGGAAGGCAACACTTAACTGATTTCATTTCCAATACAGTGAACTCTTGTTAAAACAGACCCTTTGTTTTTTCATATTTCTATTCAGGATTTATTGTAGATAAGAAGAGAACAATCAGATCCTCTCCTCTAGTATTCTAGAAACTGCATTCTACTAGACCAGTGGTTCTCAACCTTTTTTTGCTCATGGCCCCCTTTGACTTGTAATTTACCTCTGTGGGCCCCCCTCAAGTTTTTAGATGCGTCCAACACATCTCTATAAAGTCCTTTGTGGTAAGTTGGTCCTGGTTATGCTAACATTTTATGTTTATTTAGTTGTCACGCTATAAGAAATAATATAGGAAATTAACGTAACCTTGCCAAGATTCAAATGTCTGACCCAACGGGCAGTGGTCTGACCATTTACCGACTGGCCATGTTCCAATAATAGAACGTAACCGATTATTTAACATGTCATCTTAAATATTGATGAATAAAAAATATTCCGCACTATATTCATAAGAAATTTTTAAAACAAATAATTTTATCATTGTTTGTTAATTCAATGTGATCCTTGTGGCTGATGCAGATCCACAAGTTTTTTAATATTGTGTCAATAGTGTTGTCAATGACAGACGAAGATCAACTCTTTGTACAATATCAAGGCAGTTACAAGCTTTTGATAACAAGTGAGATACACAGCTAAATTCAGATTCAAAAAGGTAAGATGTGAGAAAAGCAATAACATACAACTTTGCTTTCTCCCAGAGTAGTGGATATTTCTTAGCAGTGTCACTACTTTTCCATATATTATATTTCCCATCTTTGAATCTAGTTTGTGTTGCTTGGTCACTCTGTAATTCAATAAGGATCTCCTGTAAAGCAATGTCTACATCAGCAGCATTTACTTCAAATGGAATTGTCACCCAAACTGGAATATTCATCTCTAGTAGGTAGCTGAACCAAGCTTGCATAGCATCATGGATGTTAAATATACACAGCAAGGTCATCATTGTGCAATTCGTTGCTAATCGAGGCCAGTCATGGAAATTGCTCCAACGCACAAAGTCATATATTAATCATAAGCAGTAATCGCTCCTTTACAAGATATTAGATCACAATGTTCTCCGAGGTTACATTTGTATGGCCCACTAAAATATGTCTACAGCTCCCCTATATATTATTTCGTTCACGTGACCCCTAACAATGTGATATGGCCCCCGGTTGAGAATGACTCTACTGGACTCTACTTATCGAGGTTGAGTCATTTAGAATTGAAGTTGGTCCCATTTGACTTATAATCATAAATTGGTTCTTTTTCATTTCAAGATTGAAATCTAATCAATTTGTAATTCTAATTTATAATCAATATTGCTTGAAAGAACAGATAAATCCAAGTGAAAAAAATAATTTTCTATGTTAGATAAAACAAAAGGTATACTTATTTTAAAATCTGAACTGAACTGAAATTTAGTGCTCTAAGTACTTGTTAGTCTATGTAATTCAACTACAGTGTAATATCTACACTTGAAATTCATTGGACCAATAAAACCCTGCATTTTGTATATATTCACAATATACCATATTTCAAAAAGTACATTATCTTTAGTGCATACCTATAAATTTGGTATTTTTGAGTGATTGAATAAATGACCATTATAGCCATATAACTTTTATTGATGTTTTGTGACATAGCAATTTATTGGCAAGAAAACCAACTAAAATATGCATTTTCTGTAAATTTATAACATGCACATGAATATTAATTAATCAGAAATATTTTCTTTGTATATAAAAGATTTTATACTAAAAGATGTGCTGATGGGGCTATATTAATTTAATAATGCAACCAGAATTTAAAAGTTACGACACATTAATTGTGGGCATGTTAGTATAAAAAGTTAGAGACACCTAAGAAAATGTTGATATAAATAATTAGGTTCCAATGGTTTTAGTGTCTAACATTTTATTGCCACATTTTATGAACTCCACCATCATCAATTTGATCAATTTTAGTACTTTATAACCACTAGCTTCACCATGAAACAATAGGCAGCAAATCTATACATGAACTTTGATAAATACCATTTTGTCTTTATAACCAGTTTCTCAGTATTTATGCAAAGAGATTCAATAGATTTTCAGCAAACTGCATCTGCACACACATACACATTGTAATGAAACAATAAAGATTAAAAGTAACTTTGTGTAAGTACAATTTTTTTTAAAATACTGTAAAGATTATTTATTCTGCTTTCAGGTGAAGTTAAATACATAGATATGCTAAAAGGAAAAGGTACTTTTCTTCAAGTTTAAAAGAGACGAGGAGTACAGAATGTATACAACATTTAGAAGGAAGCAATATAAGAAAACTGTAATACAATGATATCTTGTTTTAGAGGATCAACTTACTTCATATTCATTCTCCATTTTCTTTAGCAAACTATTAAGCCATACATCTATCCATATTCTGGCTGTTCATATGAATAAATTCTATTTAACCAATTCTTGTAGTTATAACTACTAACATTTAGTTCAAATGTTTGAAAACCAGTGTCAAGTAAGTCAAGCATTGGACATTTTTAAAAATCAATTTGAAATCATCAATCATAATTTCAGGACAATTCTGTTTTGTATATTTAATTGCTAAAAGTTTTCTTTACAGAAGTACAAAAACGAGTTTGAAATAAAGATTTCCCTGAATTTTGTTGTGCTGAATTTTGTTCAAGGTCTTTTCTGTTTTTCTTTGCAGTATCACAGTGACATAGGTAGTGATGTGTATGATGATATGTACAATCACTTTTCTCAAGGAGACAGCAATTGTAATAGCATTGACCAGTCAAAAAGTCCTCAAATCATGCAAGTAAAGCATCTAGGTAAGTGGAAAATATTTCAAAAAGTCACATTTTAAAATGATAATAAATTATAAAAGTAATGGACTTTCTTTGGTTACCTTGGTGGTATTTAGATGTTCAGCCAGAAGGAAACATAATAGCAGAACTATCTGATGGAGACTGGGTTTTTACTTTAAAGAATATAAATAATTTATATTTGAAATGAATTATTAGCTTTTCTACCCAGCATGTCAGATATCTTCAAATGTACCGTTGTTTACAGGATTAGAACTGTATCCCTTGACCTACTGGACAGTATTTTAGCAACAGAACCTTGACCAAATCCTAAAGAATAAAATTTTCTTTATTTCTCATCAATATGATTTTTCATTTACCTCTGCCAACGAAGTTGGAAGAGGTATATGTATTCACTCATGTCTGTTATTCACACAATATCTCCAAAAGTTCTCAATGAATTCCAATGAAATTTTGTTGAAAGCTAAGGAAGAAAAATTGATTAAATTTTGGGGCAGATCCTATATATATTAAAATATGGGAAATCGAAACACAGTTACCTACCTTTCATCGTAGCTGTTTCTTAGTTAGTGTATACTTTGGGTGCTTTCTAATCAAAAATAATAATTGTCTTGTACCCCTGCGCAATAATATTTGGTCTCATACCCCTATGCTGAACCTTATAAAAATTCAATTTTATATCATCATATGCAATAAAAATGCCTGGCATTGTGTTTGTGGAAAGAAGAAAATTGTTTTTGAAAATTATCACAGCAATTTTCCCCCAAAAAAAGAATTACAATTAACCCTGGCCATGTGACATAAAGGACACAATTGGTAATTCAGAGAGAGATAGCATCAAAATTGATCAATTTCATTAGTTAGTCTGACTTATGTGTTGGAATATTTGGTGACAAGCTATTAACCGTAACCACAGAAGCCAAGAGATTTAAGAATGACACATGTTGATTAAGAACGGCTCAACGACTATTTAGACCATCAGCAGAGAGAGCTTCTTCAACACCTAACTCTTTTCCAGAAGTTCCCTACTGAAGCTAGAGCTATCACAGAGTTCCCCTATCATCTACACACAGATCACTGCAACACAATATGGCACATATGCTGATATGCATTGACTTAAGGGTTTTATTTTCTTCTAGCTGAACACTGCCCATTCAAATAGTTCAAGTACTTCCCCTAGGTCCACTAAGTATGCATACCAAATTTTGTTGTGCTGCACCAATGTTTAAGGGGTGGACAAAGTGACAGACAGAGCCAGTTGATTTTTCTAACAACATACATCTTCCTTAGAAGGAAATATATATATACTAATGTTACAAAGAGGAATTAATTTTAACGGCTACTAGAAAAAATGTACTTAGAAAGGCAATATTTTATACACTGAAATTACTAGTGTATTTAACTCAAACAATCCTCAGCTACTTACCATGGCAAAGGTTTCAGGGTAATTTAAAAGTAGTACCATTTAACTTGCCATTATATATAGAAGATTCCACAAATGAAATATTCTAACTATTTGTGGTTCACACTTCATAATACTTTTTTTTTTGTCTAACTCGTAAACTTTATAAGTAGCTTGTAGCAGTATTGTATACAATTGTAGTAACTCTATTCATGGTAAGATCATGCCATGTTTGATTTTTTTTCTATATGGATATTCTTAATATTTACAGGATCAGACAACATTAGTCATCTTACAACCAGTTTATTAGACGTTGACACAGAAGAATCAGGAATGGAACATGCATCTTCCTTGCACAAAAAGAAATCTGAGCCCATTTTACCTTCTCCAAATGGAGTGTCACAGGTTTATGGTTCCTATGAGAAAGTAAACAATAATGCAAACAGCAATCACAACACTTGTGATTCTCTAGACATGATTCCAAACACAAAGGAACATTCACAGCCATGTGATAATTTTTTGGTGATTAATAATTCATCTCACTATTCACACAGTTCTAAGCCTAAAAAGAAACGATGGCAGCAATATCTGCATGAACATTCAACTCGAGACCAAGCAACTAATACAGACATTAGCAGCAATGGTAAGTTGGCTACTGATCCACGCCTTTTGTCCAAATTTATTAAAAAAAAATGTTCAAAACTTATTTTATGAAGCTATCTTAGTGAAACTTGAGCTTTAATGTTACTTTTTATACCCAACTTCTATTTAAGAATATAGTTTGAAATATTGCACTGTAATTTTATTAGTCTGGTAATTAAGACATAATATAACAATTTAAAGTTTTTTGATTGCTACTAAGAAACTTTCTTTGATTTAAACTTATTGGGTTGTTTAATCTCTAAACTTTGAATTTTACTCAACACAAATTTCATATGATCCAAGCACTAGATAGTTTTGATATCTCTATTTAGACCTTTCTCACTTCTAATCCATATCTCAATCTATAATTTGTAGAACATGAACTGGATTGGATGTGGGACAGAGTTATTAATGGTGATGTTTTCTTATAGTTAATTTGAACACAGAAAATCCCAATTTGTATGATATTGAAAATTGTACAAAAATGGGCAGGGTTTTTTTCATTCACAGACATTTCTCTATACTTCAAGTTTGGAAAATAAAACTGAATTTTTCTTTATTGGATGCTCAGAAATCAATGGAATAGTTTCCCTATTCTTTGTTGTTAATTCCTGCTACTCTACTTGAACTGTCCAAATATTTATCTTAGAACATTATTTCATCTAAGAAAGACATTTATCCTTAAAGTAAGCTTTACAGTAGTGAAGCATCATTGTTTTCTGTCTTTATGATTCAAATCCTTTCCACAAGCCAAATCTTTCAACCATTTAGAAAGATTTCCTTGTCAAACTGGTAGTGCTTGTATATATAATTTTTTCTCTTATTCTTTCTTTTCAGCCAAAAGCGTGAATTATTTTTTTATGCATGTAATTAATTTCACCTTCCCCAATATCAGGTTATTTATCTACTTGTTTTTTGTTGTCTATTGACATATGAATCTGTCGGGAGCCGACAGATTCACGACATTTATCGAGATGTAAAATTCATCGAGATACAATTCACTGACATACATATTTACCAATATCTTTAAACTTACAAAAAGGTTAGGAATTAAAAAGAATTTACTGGAACGAAAATATATTAAAGATTTAACAATCATTTAGCCCATGCCGTTTTCAGCTATTTATGTACTTCTCAAACTTTTGACGAAAAAGCAATATGTGACGAGAAAAAAAATTAAAAACTTGTATAAGAATTATTTTTATTGTAAGAAATATTTATTCCATTATTTGTAAAAAAAAAAAAAAAAAAAAAATTTTTTTCTATCTACAAATTATATTTTTCATGTTTAGAAACGGAGATGTTTGTCTTTGAAAAAGTTGTTTCCGGGACGTAATAATTAGCAACTTTTTGGGGTACTGTAAATAAAATTGTTTGTTTGTGAAATAAATTTTTATTATTATATGTAACTAAAATTAAGTCTTTTAACTTTCCAGTTTAAATAAAATTGTTTGTGAATTTAAAAAAACAAACCCTTATCTATAACTTACATCTGAAACTTAAATTTCATGCATCTTAACTATTTTAGTGTAACTAAAATGTTTATTTTGTGAAATTTATTATTAAAACCTTTATCATCTATATAACTTACACCTGGAGCTTATTGAGTATCTTGCAGTTTAAACAGCTGTTTTTTTCACGTCATAGACTCCCAAATTATCATGCTTCTTGTGTAAAAAGCACTAAAAAGGAAATTAAATTTTAAAAATTGAAATATAGACAATGCTGAACTATGACGTGAAAATCAACTGATGAAACCTGTTTCAACTGCAAAAATAAAGATATTAAAGTTTATGTATCTTAGCTTTTTTTAGCGTAATAAAAGGAAAGCACACATCATAAACACTAAATAATTAATTTACCTTCATCTTAATTTCTGATTTTAAAAAAGCTAGTCAAAAATTAAATAATGATTTACAATACTACATCATCAAAAAGTAAGTAAATATCTAAAATTAAATTAAAAACATTGAAATATAGATATGACGCTGAACTACAACGTGAATTATTGAATTTTATTTTATTTTTTCTATATGCTAATTATTACGTACGTCCCTTTGTTTACACTGGAAACAACTTTTTCAAAGACGAACATCTCCGTTTCTAAACATGAAAGATATAATTTGTAGATTGAAAAATTTTCCATTCATTTTTTTTATGAATAATGGTATAAATGGTATTTTTTATGAATAATGGTATAAATAGTTTTTACAATAAAAATAATTCTTTTTAACTTTTTTTCTTACGTATGTTTTTTCATCAAAAGTTTGAGAAGTACAAAACTAGTTGAAAACAGAATGGGCCCTCCGCCGAACGATTGTTAAATCTTTAATATATTTTTGTTCCAGTAAATTCTTTTTAATTCCTAACCTTTTTGTAAGTTTAAAGATCTTGGTAAATATATATGTCGGTGAATTGTATCTCGATGAATTTGACATCTCAATAAATGGCGGTGATTTGTTGTTGGTGAATATGCTGCGACCACGGCTTTAAATATTGTTTTTATTGTTGTACAATAAATAGAGGGGAAACAGTGTATCTACTCTTGTCATATTTGGGCTATTTCCATACAAAGTAACTATAGCTGCTTCAGATTTATCTGATCCTGCCTACAAGAGCATACCCCCCCCCCCATTTCCCTCTTGTCTTTTTTTCTAAATTATGTAATTTTAATTATATAATTTCAAAGGAAATACATAAATTTAATATACCTGAAAATGTTTTTTTTAACATAAGGTTAAGTGTTGGTACACATACAACAGTGGGGTCCAAAGATTTAAGACAAAAAAGTTATTTCCCTTGAATACACAGACATAGTTCCCTAACTTAAAAATTGTTTTCGATCGCACAAGATGAGGTTAGAAAAAAAGAGATGAAAGTGCATATCAATAAAAAAAACACTGACACGCTTGTTCAATAGTTTTGTGACATGTGACTGATCATCCTAAAATTATTTTAATACATACAAAACAATTAAATAACAATTTGATACAAATTTTATACAAAGTTATTTAATAATTTATTTTAATAGAACATTGTAGTTGTTAAATATAATTAGCAACAGACTGTTCAAACAAAAACTTCAGCTATCTATATAATATTCTTTTTAAATAATACAGTTTGTATTTTATTATAATTTAATTATTTTATTTTTTAATTTTGAAATAGTCTTAAATAAAAGGAAATTTATTTGTGATGAGCTATATGAAGTTTTTTTCTACTTGATACACACTTTAATCTTTCTGTTTTTGTTAATTTCTAACCTTGTCTTGCGCGATTAAAAAAATCTTTAAGTAAGGGATTATTTTCATCTATGTCCGTGTATTCAAGGGAAATAACTTTTTTGTCCTAAATCTTTGGACCCCACTGTTATGTGTACCAAAGTTTTTTTTTACTTTTACCAGCTTATTATATCTAGGTATGGACAAAGTTTTACTGAAAATGGCAATTGCCTAAAAAAATGAATTATAAATAAGTTATTTATTCATCTTTATTTTTTCAGTTGTTATTCCTTTATTTTCCATCTTTTTTGTTTTAATCTTTTATTTTATCTGTTTTTACTAGTTTTCTTGTTTAATGATTCAAATAATACATTTTGCCAAATGTTTATGCATTTCTGAAACTAGATGCTAATTGTAGATAGTTTATATTTATATGTCTTAAATATAATGAGTGGAGAATAATTTAATTATGTTTGAAACAAAGGGATGCAGCATACTTGAATTTTCCTTCTTATTAAATACTATTTCCTTTGTAAACTATATTTAGCTCTATAACTTCCCCTACTTTGACAATTTAAAAAAAATTGTTTTTCTTTGTTCATTTCAGAAGGTACACTGGAGCTTTCCCCAATCAAGAAAAACCCTTCAAATACTGACGACAATGATATTCCACCTTCAAATTACAGTTTGTCATCAAATTCCAAACCAGCATGTAATATAGACCCTACAATATTGGAAGAAAATGTATGTTAGAGAAAATGCATTGTTTATCAGTGTGGTGGTCATCGCTAAAAGTGAAGCTAGCTCTTTGCTGCTAGAAGTTTGATGCTACGGTAGACATGTATATTTTTAAGACAGATTTAATGGCACATACTTATTACTGATTATTCCCTTGCTCAGTGGATAAGAAATTTTGTCCTTTTGTCTTAATAATTGCAAACTGCATTGTAGCCACCTGGACTACAAATAACCTCAGAGTATCTTTGAGGAGTCAGCAAAAATATTTCTGTGCATTGAAATAAGTTATTGGAGCTGATTTTGTTAAAAAGAAAGAAAAAGAAAGCTCAGGAAAAATTTCTTGGACTTAGCATAGAATTACAAGGGATTCATGTTGGAATAAGTACAAAAGCTCCTTTACATCTTCTTTTCTTATTCTGAATTTTTTTTTTTAATGAAGGAAGCCAAGAAAACTACACAAGACAATTTTGACAGTAGGTTTTACTGTGATTTTGTTGAAAATTGTACTTAGCTGAACTTTATGCTTTTTTAAGCAAATGGAGAGAATGAAATGAATGAGAAGAAACTGGTTGAGACTGAAAATTTGTGAAAGGTCACGGAATTATCTCCCTTTAGAAAACTGCTGAAAACTTGTCTAATAGATGACTGAATTCCTAAATGTCGCTCATTTAAATTACTTTTGGCCCCATGATGTCAGTAAAACGGGTCTAACTTGATTAGGTGGATGGGGGCCAATAAACCTTTTCATTTTCTGCTGTGAAAAAGTTTCTGTTACTATGCATTTGCATTCCATTCTTCCCCCCTCCCCTACCCACACACATTTCTATACTAAACCTAAAAATATCTTCATGTCATAAGACATTCACTTCACCAGACCAGTGTAAAAGACTTATCTGCACTACATCATTATTGATAATTCTTAAATAGAATAAAAGTATTATTATGATGCTCATTTCTCTTAACATTAAAAGCTGTAAAACAGTTTTATCCTGTAAGTGGCATAAATAATTTTAAATACTCAGTCTACAGGGTTTTGGTAAAGTCCTTCTGCCGTTTAGATTTATAACAACTTCTCTATTATAAATGTCAAACAAAATGCAAATGGAAGTAAATTTAGTCATGGTACAGCATATTTAGTTATAGAAATGATAACATTTGACATTAAACTTCACCAACATTTTTGCTGTTGAGTCATATGGCTGATCACAATTTTTTATCCTAACAAACATCTTTTAGAGGAGCAAGGATTTGTTTAGTGTCCCCGTTTTGTTTGATATTTCTATATTGTATAAAAGATAAATTATTAAAAACCTAAACTGCATAAGGCAATCTTGAACACAATTTTTTAAAAAGCTTTGTTCAATATTTTAGTACTAGCATTCACTCTATTTTTAATTGCCTCATGGTTTCATTTCAATATATTTTCATGGAATATAAAGAAAATTATTTTTTTAAATAAGTATGTATTGAATAGTGCATTGATACAGAAATATTTGAATTTTTTCCAAATATTTATCCTGTCTGATATTTAATAGTTTGACATTGTTGCAATTGTAAATATTGTTTGTGATATTTGGGGACTCTATATAATTTTATAAAAAATGTATATAAAAGATTAGCAAAGTTATTTACATATAAAGAACTAATCTTAGATGTTCAATAATTAAATCAAATAGGCATTGTTTTCAAAAAAAAGATCATTTACAAATTACTATTTTCATAATTATTCAGTCCATACCAGCCTTACCTTATTCAATAAGTTGGCTTGGATGTGGAATTGGTACTATTCATTTCAGAAGTGTTTCATTTATTACATATGTTTTTATAAAAAAACAATTTTTTAAAATTGTTTTGGAAAGTTTCTCCATATCACATTTTTTTTTAACTTTCTGCTAATTGCAATGTTGGTTAAAATTTTATACACAAGAAATTTATAATTTAAAAACAATAACTTTATTAAAATAACCAATTTATGTATTGGAAATTTGATTTGAACCTTTTTTTTCTTTAGATTCTAATTTAGATGCTTAATTGAACAAAAAATGTACATATTTGATATTTCTTTTGTTAAAAATGTTCATTTTATTTCCTTGAATTTCTTTTCTTCATTTAATTTAATATATTTTTCTCTTTATTTTTATACAAATATTTATTACCAATGAAATCAAATTTTTTGCTTCAGATAAGCAGAACTTTAATTAGGATATCTATGATTCCAATAATGCAGACAATATATCTAAACTCAAACATAAAAGGAAGAATTTCCAAATTTTTGAGACAAGGTGTTTTCACTATTATAACATGATTCTTTTAGACCAGTTTCCTCATTGTTATTTTTATCCTGGTTTGGACATTGTATCCTCTGGCCTTCCTTAGATGTCACATTCAGTAACCTTCTAAGAATTTTGAATGGCACTCAGGGACTTGATTCACTAGGGAACATTCTTTTTATTCCTTACCTGTCATATCTGGTTGTCTCCATCCGAGGGAAAATTACAGAACCTCTAACTGTCAATTCTTCCTCTTATGATACTGCTCTGCTTCTTTTTGAATTACAAACTGTGTCTATTCCTGCAATCAGGGATTGAACTCATAGCTTCTAAGAAACTAAATGAGCTGGAGTCTCAGTGGAGAGGCTGAGTGGGGAGGCATAAGGAAGAATTGGTGGTTACTAGTTCTAAAATTCTCTAGGAAGGACATTGGATGTGGCTGGCAGAGGAATGACGATAACATATCCCTGTGGATCAAATCAAAGGTTCCATTCAAAATTCCCAGAAGTTTATTGAATGTGACAAACACGTGAGGAAGAGAGTAGAGCAGCCAAAACATTGCAATACAGAGATAAGGAAACTGGTCTGAAAAAATTGTATAATAATTATAAAAGGAAAAAACTGTTCAAACAAATACTTTACAAAAATAATAAAATAAACCAGTTACTTGGATCTATGTAATGAAAATTATAGAATTCAGCTTTGAATTTTCAGTTTTCATAAATTTATTTGGAGAATTATTTCAATTCTCGATTTAAGAATAGGTTATAAATTCTCGTCTTTAAATAAACATGTAAACAAAATCTCAATTTAGAGCACAATGTATAGTCTTATATTTCAATCTCTTTTTCTCATTTCAACTATTCATTTTATTTTGAATTCCAAACAGACATTTTATTTTTGCTTCTATTTCTGGTGTTCAGTGTGGCAAAATTAATTTGTACATCATTTAAGATTTTTAAAGTCTTCAGTTTGCTTTATTAACTTCCTTTACTTATTCAGCATTGCTTTTCTGTGCTGTGAAATAGAACCAGGTTTTATTTAATTTAATTCCAAAATTGATCCCAAACTCAAACTCAGTGGCCAGAAAGGTTCTGTGAAATCAACCTTTTATGAAATGGAAGTCTTGTAATATTTTTCAGCTATATATGTACAAAAAAATCATGAGAAAAACAGAAATCAAATATATTTATTTAAATCCAAATTTAAAAAACGAGATATTTCCAAGTCATCCCATCCCATGTAAAAAAATTGTAGGAAAGTCATACATTTTTTATATATATGCATAATGACCAGGATCTTTTTTTGTTAACATAGTCATGTCAACTATTAGTGTTGTCTGTTGTTAGTGTGTATAATTTGAAATATTTCTTTTGTCTGCTGGTTAACCAATACTTTGAAAGACTGATGTTTCAGTGTTCTAAAATTCAGCCCCCCCTCTCTCTTAGTTTTTCATAATAATCTTTTTCCATCGCCACAGCCATATTGGTCATGAATTAGAAAGCAAAAAAATAGAATTATTTTCCTTTGTTATTAGGGTGAAGTGAAAATAAGATTTTTCTTAAATTTCAAAAAATTGAGATAAAAATTAATTTTGGGTGGTTGCCACTCTTCTGTTCTGGCAAATGACCTAATGTGTTTGGCTATGTATTTATGTGTGTATGTGTGTATGTAAGTAAGTATGTATGTAATGTATGTGTCACATGTACAGGCCACAGCAATGGAGCTAGAGGGATGAAACTTTAAATATTTACTCCTGTCTAGAAAAAGATTCTTATTTTGGTGGGGAATTTTTAAAAAAAAAAGAGTTTTTAGTGGGGGTTTCAATTTATAAGTTTATGCTAAATTGGTCCCTTAGTTTGTTTCAGGCATTGTGAATAGACCAGGCATATTCAGGTCTTTTGACAGAAGAGGTGGCAACCACCCAAAATTAATTTTCATCTCAATTTGACAAACAAATTGTAGTGCTACAAACCTGACAAGGTTTTAAGCACTACAATTTTTTTGTTTAAATTTTTCACTCCACTATAAATTATTGAAAGATTTATGCAAATTGCAATCAAAGGGAACAATTTACAAAATTTAGATATTTCAATTTTTTCTCCCTCACTTATACAAAAGTTTGGAAGACAGACTATCTTCCAAAAACAAATCTATTTTAAATAAATATTTTCTGGAAATAAATGGTGGATTTAAATTACAGAGTAGAAGAAAAATCTCTTTTACTTAATAGCCAAGCAATCCAGGATTATTTTCTATTCTCAGGAATTACTGTTGACATTTTGATGCAGTTTACTTGGTTAAGGGCTCTGACTGGCAAACATTTTGTATATAGTCTTAAAGAAAGTTTTATGCCTTGAATTCCAAACCCACTGAAAAATCTGCTGTTCCATCCTTTCTCTAACTTTTCTATTCAAACTTACCTACCCGTTTAGATTCATTTAATCTGGCACGTTTTCCTCAACTTTTCTCATGAAGTCTAACATTTTCTGTCTTCATGGAACTCTTAACTTTACTCATTTTATTTCTTTGCCTTTTTTCTGAGAATTTTAAATCTGATTCATCTTCACAAATTAGTATTTTCCTTCATAGAATTTGATTTTCCTCTTCTCTTCCTAAACTATTAGAATATTTGCTCTTTGTAAGAGAGCTTAAAATCATACAGAATAGCATTTGCTGAACCAATTTAGACCAGTGACCATTTCTTACTCCCACATTAGCCCATCCACAATGTATTATTAATCTTTGAGAATTTGTGAACTATTAGATTCTTTCTAAAATTGACTTCCTACAACTTGTATTGCTCTCTCTCTAATCTAACAATTTTGGTTAAACTTTAAAATCTTATCTGCTATAACTAAAAGTATTGAAAAGCTTCTTCCATTGAGGTAATCAACTTCACATAATAACTGAACTTAAATGTTTCTACAGGTTAAGGTTTTCAATGTTTAAAACTTTGAAATGTTCCAGTTATGTCAATGAAGTTTTCCACTGGATTAACATAAAGTGCCTATTATTTCTATTTAGTCTTTGCAATCAGTAGATAGTTTAAAAGTCTCTGTGGGTAAGTCATAATTTATTGAAAATTTTACTTAAAAATGCATAGCACATGAAATAGATATGTTTTCTTTAAATTGAGTGTACTAACTGAATTATTGAAATTAAAAAATTGTATATACAAAACCAGATACAAAGTATACTTGAAAAATAGGCCAACGATAACGCTATTTTGACGCCATGTTTTCAAATGACAGATAACAATGGGAATGCTGAAGACAAAAATAAAATGAAGTTTGTGATTAATAGAAAGTGGTAGTAGCAGTAGTACTAGTGTGCCCTGACCTACAAGAATTTGTTTGAGTAGTTTAAAGTGGAAGAAAGAAAGTTCAGACATCTTTGCCATAAATTCAATACAAAACTTTTAGCTTTATACACATTTTCTCATTATGAAGTATCTACCTCTGTTACAGAAACTCATTCGAGAGTTGAATTCAGTTTTAATGATTTTTTTTTTAATTGTTCTTTCATCTCTATGTAATGAAAAGTACATCACTTTGTGCATTTCAAATCTCTCATTTTATGTTTACTTCAGAAGTTAAAAACTTATGGAATGCAACACATTTCAGAGAAAATTATATAAACCAATTTCTTACATTGTTTTTGCTTTTTGTTTAAGAGGCTTTGACTTCAAATGGTAAAATGTTGTTTGGTACATGCGGAAAATGTATTTAACAAATGCTGTGACAACTTTTACTGTTCAACTCGAATTCTGTTATTTCATAAATATCTTTCTTACTAATCACATAACCATAGAGAGTATTTTGTTTTTTCATGCTCATTACTTGTACACAAATTTTGTAATATTCACATTATTATTTTTATTCCCTCATGGCAATATTTCATTCCATTTTACCAACACATTGCTGTCCTCATCAGACCAAACAGGACAGTTGAACCATACTGGTTTTGATAGGAAGATTTTTCCTTCTGAGATTTAAGCAATTAATTCAAAATCCAGTCTACCTTAGTTTCATTTTTGTTTTGAGTTCTGAAGTTCATGCCTTTTACATTTAAAATAACTCAGGTGGCAAACACGAGATTTGTTTCACAATTTGCCAAAATCTCAACAACTAGGCCAACTATGCACTCCCACACTTCATATGATACTTACTCTATGGTCCTAACTATTACTAAAACACTTATCTTTCTCTTATTGAATTATCACAAGTGTTCTGTGGATACTTTTTCTTGGGTAAACATCTGACTTACACAAAAAAAAAAAAAAAAAAAAAAAAAAAAAAAAAATGGTAGCATTCCATCCTCTCTGGAAGTCAGTCCGTCCATTTTGATAGTAAACTTTTTTTTAAGAGCAGCATTCCATCAAGCCATAATAAAAGCACATTTAAAAAATAAAAATAAAATACTTTTCAGTTTTCTGAAATGTTTTCAAAAGCCAAACCTACATTACTGATATTCAGTAGTTGTAGGTTACACAATTAATAAAAATTGCTATCTTTAATTATTTTGAAAAAACTAGATTTGTGAATAAAGTTATACATTTTGCTACAGTTTAAATTAAAGCACAAGTTTTAATTAATTTTTACTTTCAATTACTCATTCCCATTAGGTAATTTCATAGATGCAAGGAATAGTCTATATTGGCAAATTCAATTCTGAAATGCTTCCCACCAACATAAATTGAATATTTTCAAATCAGATTTTTTTTCCTAAACTTTTCCAACTTTGTATTTTGAAACTTTTCTCTAATTGAATTTTGTTGGTAACGTCTTAATACAAATTCATTTGTAGATTTTAAGTTCTAAACAAAACAAAAATGGTACTTAGATATGAAAATACTAATAAAATTTATCTTATATAGGGATATTCTGAAATCTTCAACTATTTTACTTTACTATATCAGTCAATTATTTCTTGTATCTAGTGATAAGTATACATTCTTGAAAATCTGGTTTGTATTCTGTTGAAATATGAGGCTGTATTAAACTATTGTATTTATAAAAGTAAAATAATCCATTCATCTAGAATTTGCTTTGGATAACTGAAACACTCCTTTGTCATTTACATTATTAATAATATTCAAAATTATGGAGTTGCTGAAGTTTATGATTGAAAGAAATGCATACATATTGGGAACAGATACATTAATGTAATCTATTAAACTGAACTGTGAAAATGAAATCCTATTTTGTTTCAATGATTACCTATTTGTTTTTTTTAAGGAAGTCAGAACTATTTTGGATGAGTTGTAAAATGTGACATTTGGCCAGCTGGCATGCTGCTACAAAACTTTTTTTTTTTATGGAATTTTTAAAAAATCTGACATTTTGTGCTACTGAATTGTATTAACCTGTACATACTTTGATGAAAACTGTATTATAGAAATAAGAACTATTACAAATTAAATAACTGTTGTTTTGCATATTTTTTATTCCAGGTTAATTAATAATCTGGAGACAATTTGGATTTGTGCATTGATATGTATGAACTCACAACAAATCACTTTTACTCGGAGAGTATTTCTTGTGTGTGAAAAGCAATTAAATCATTCATTATTGGACTTTGAAAAAGGAAACAACACACGAACAAACCCACATGTTACAGGATATCAAAGGTCACTAAAGGTGACTCAATATAAAAGTATTTACATGTTTTGAATAAGTTAGTGTATACATGCTATGAAGTTGCAGATTAGATTATCTAGGCTACAAAAAAAGATTATGGTTGAAAACAATTCTCAACTCAAATACAAGTTTTCAAAACTAGAATGAGGAGCCAGCCATCTCATGAATTGGTTTAAACTTTTTACATTGATGAAAATTGAATTCAAAATTGATAGTACTGTGTTGTTTCTTAACTGAAAGGCTCAAATAATCAATGATTGCTAACACTTCCACACATACCTTACTTTTACATTTGTCTTACTGAACTCTACAAATTGAAGTATTAGGCAAGAAGATATCAGCATCCAGGAGAAATTATTGGTATTTGAAATGAAGATGAACAGGATTTGCTCTTCATGAAACCTGACCTTAAAAATGCAGTTATTGTTTAAGTCAAGGAAAGAGCAGTTTATGAAGAAATCAAATTTATTTACAAAACAAAAGCACAAAATTAGCAAAAAGCAGGCAGTCTTCCTGACAAAATAGAAATAACTTTTCAAAGAAATCCAAAATATTGCAATAAAATATTGCTTTCAGGTTTTGCTCTTGAAATAAATTACTTTGAAAAAAGGCAATAAATAATGCCACTAAAATAAGGTTCTGATTAAGCTCAGATTCTGCTTTCTAGAAGTTCTTTCTTAGTATGTTAGTTTGGTCTATAGTACATTTAATATGGTAAAATTCATAAATGTAAATGAATTAGTTTAACTGTTTTCATTGAATTGTGTGGATATACAAAGTGACAAAACTAAGTGAGCAACACCCAAGGGGTATTTGGAATTATTTAGAAGGAAAGCAGTTGAGATGAGTGACTACTCAGCCACTATTTTCTTTTTTTTTAAATTATCAAGATTCACAAAATAAGTTCTGAAGTAAAATCAGCAATAGATGAGCATCAGTTGTAAGTTTTAGGCAATGAAATTTTCTTAATTCTCTAACAGAATTGCCCCATTTACTGATAAGAATAAATGAGTTAAATTCTACAGTTGTCATTGGTTAGTTTATGGATGTTGTGGCTTGTGAATTCCAATCTATGTCAATTACATGCAGCCTATTTGAATTCATTGTAATAGAGAAAAATCTGACAAATCATCAAGAGAGCAGATTTCTTTTTAGTCATTTAAAAAATTGGTCATATATTGTTTAAGGGAATAATCCGTTATAACTTCTTTTGGCACTTCTTTCTCTTAATAGATATTGCAGATAGAGTTCTAATGACTTGTATATTAAAATACTATTTAAGTCTGTTTCAAATAAGATCAATATAACAATATTAAACTCTTCATGTTACATGAAAACTGAAAGTTTAATATTGTTCATTTATTTGAACTTGAAACATTCAGAAGTAATCTACCCCCCCCCCCAAAAAAAAACGAACTTTTTTTTAAACAAAGATACTAATTAGTATTTGGAAATTTCAATCCTCATTTATTAAATTTCTTTTTAAATATCCTTTTAAAAAGCTTATAAAGAAACAAATGGAAAACTTCTAGCAGTTATTATAGTAATCATTTTTATAGTTAAAGTTGTTTTCACAATGATAAACAAATGTCAAGTTCCAGAACTCAAGGTTTCAATTTCAAGTAATGTGATGGATTTTTTTCCAAAAAGGAAATTTCCGTTGCTGTATTTTTACATAACAAATTACGTCAGCTGAAACTTCAGCTTTTAGAAAATTACAGGAAATTCATAAAGCATTACAAAATTAAAGTTTCTCACAAAATTGTTGCTGACATCATTAAATGACTTGTTTCACACTTGTTACTTTCACTGTCATTCTGCTTTTCTGTCATTAACAGATGAACAAAAAGAATAATCAGAGAAAATCATTGGAAGAACAATAAACAAAAATGGTTTTAAGTTTAAATTCCCAATAAATGTTTACAAATGGGCAGCTCAAAAGAAATCTCTTTCCATTAAGACCATTTTTCACATCTAATGTGATGAATAATGAAGACCAAGATTGCATAGCAGAAAAGATAAATCAAAACTGTTTTCGAACTCCTTTTAACATTTCACTTTTTATTCAAACTTGCTTTGAAAAATTAGACTTAGATTAGTTTATAAATTTGATATTTCATGCTTAACATTTAGATGTATTAGAGAACTCAATTTCACATTTTTTCCAGTTCTTTTATAAAGTAAATATTAATATGCTAGTATTAAAAGAACTATGCATTAATACAGAAAACACAATTACTTCATCTAAATTCATAACAACCTGTAATTCAATTAAGATACCAATGCATTTATAATATTTTCAAAAGACCAAATAAAGTGTTCAATCAATTTAATACTTTATTGATCATATCCCCTCCCCAATCCATATGAGCCAGAACATTCACATTGAATTTTGCAATAAATAAGTTTAACATTAAAAAAAAAAAAAAATAAATAAAAAATATTCAAACAAAGTGAGGCATTGCAGAGTAAAGATTCACTTGGTTCCCTTTTAATTTGGTCCTAATTTTCTTTATCAATAAAATTTTATTCAATCATGAAATTCAGAAGGCACCATAGGATGCTGTTCTATAACCCTCAGACAATAAGATTAGAAAGTTTATGCAATCTTTTACAGGCCATATTTGGCATGCTTTTGAAACATTTTCATCAATTCCAACACTGAGAGCTTAAAAGATCAGCAGCAATTCTAAATGAACTTTTTTCCATTTGAAAACAGCATTTCATTTTAGATGTTAAGTAGGACAACTTGATAAAGTGAGCATAAGTATGTACAAATTCCATAAAAATTTATAAATAAATTCTTCCTATTTCATTGTTACACATGAATGTCCATTATGCAAATGCATTCAATACACACCTTTTACAAAAAACACCTACTCTAATAAATATGCATTCAGTTACATATTAGGATTTTTCTGCAAGTATATATTCATGACTGAATCTTCATATTATAATTAAAAAATACAATAAATCCTATTGAATATTAACAAATTTATTCCCTATGCCCATTAGATTTTATTAAAACAAATTTGAGGTTTCTCTTTCTGGCTGCAGACTAGATTTTTTTTTTTGTTTTTGTTTTTGTTTTATAGAATAATTGCAAGATTTGTGTACTAAATGTCAGCCACATTCAATCAAGCACTGCAGACAACTAGGGAAGTCTCAGTTAAAGCATTGGAAAATGAATTTCTGATAAACATGAATGACAATAGTTACAGGATGTCCAATATTAAAGTTTTAGGACAAATAGCAATTTCTTTAAGAAAAAAGAAAATAAATACTTTGGATTTAGCTCCAACCATTCTTCAGACTGACTAATATTGCATCATGATGTAAGCACTATTAAAGAGCAGGCACTTTCCTCGTCTTTTGAAGGGTCAGGGGAAAAAAGAATATTTCACAAATTAGGCATTTCTTTATCATGCGTTTGTCCGAGAGTTCGTGGAAGAACATTGCCCTCAACACTGCCACTTCCCGTGGTGGTTGATGTACTACCTCCTCCTCCTCCACTAGAAATGTAATTCGGGTCCTGCTGCTTCTGCTGTAAAAGCCGAATTCGAACTTTCACATCCAAACAAATCATTCTTTCTTCATGAATTTTCTGACATAGTTCTGTATTCTTTTTCTGTAGACAGAAAGAATAAAACTATTAAAGAACATTTTTCATACTTAAAACATTAGAAATATACAAAGAGGCAGATGAAGAGCATTATTTATGTTGTTTACATTCTTAAAAACAAAATAAATTCATTTGTAACATAGCTGTATGATTTGTATATAAAAATTTATAAATGCAAAGTGACTTCAACAAAGCTTCAGATGATCTGAAGTCGAGCATGATTTCCAAGCATTTATTGATGAAATCTGCTTAATACATCAATTATTATTAACTGATGAATCCTCCCTCCCAGTTTTCTGAGGAAATCAATTGCTACAGAGCCTAACACTTTTAGATCACTAAATTCACATGATGTATGCCATTATTAAGCAAAACATAAATTCAATTGAATTTCTCTTTACAGTTTAACAGAATTTAACAAAATTGTTTCTTAAATCAAATAAGTTAGCAAAATTGAAAATAAAAGCAGTATAGAAGATTATCATTTCTGATATGAAGTATTTAAAACCATCTTTATTTGATTTAATATTTATACTCACCTCCAGAAGTTCGTTGTCTCTAATCAGTTGGTTCAAGATCTCTTGCAACTCATCTTCATCCTCACTTTCATAGCTGCTTTCAGAAGTTGAACTCATATCATCCAAATCTGAATCTTGTCGCAGATATTGTAATTCTACAATTTCTTGGTGAAGGCGTTCAATTTCACTCTGTTCGGTTTCAATTTTCTGGTGAAGTTCATCACCTTAAAAAAAACAAAACAAAAAAAAAATATATAATATT
>VCCN01002555.1:86103-107493 GCA_006491835.1 Architeuthis dux
TATTTGTTGTGTAAAATAAATACTTTTTTCATCATTTGGCTACAAACTTCATTGTTCCAGCTTTTGTTCACATACACATTTTTATGAGACATTTTCTTCAAAAAGAAACTATTAACTCAATGATGTTAACCTTGTTTTTTTATTAACCAACCAGATGACTATGTCAGGATGCTGAGTAGTTAAGGTGGTTTTGGCTGGAAAGGTGAGACAACATTCTAAATCTACAGTGACTCTCCAAACTTTATAACTAACAACGATGATGGTTTGGTACTTTTTAAACTCTTAAAACTATACCTCTCCAAATCTTTTCTTCCATCACAAAATTTATTTTTATCAGTGTGCTAATCATAATGTTATTGTCAGTTTCATGTTATCTTTTGGTCACCTTGACAAGGATCTTCACCAACACTTGGGTGTGTCTCGATATGGAGCTTTTTAAAGGATATTTGCAACCAGTGAGGATATACTTGAAGCTAACAGTCTTCTCTTCACATGGATTGTATCAATCAGTGGGTTTTGCTTTTGATTTCCACAATTTAAGGCTGACTGATGTGGGTTGGATGTCAAATACTCTATCGGGAAATGTATTCTCTTGTGGTTTATCGGTTGAAAGTTATATCACGTCAATGATTTTCCTTTAACATTTTCCATTTGCTCTATTTTCCTTGCTTTAAATGCAAATCAGTTTTACTCTCCTGAAGGTGGTGGATATCTTCTACTGCATTATGCCTTCTAAATTGCCTTTGCTTACTGATAATTTTTAAAAAATAATGTGTGCACAATGATCTAACATTATAATAACTGATCACATGGAGAGACTACACTTTCAGAAAAACTTTCATAGATATCATTTTTATAACAGCAAGATTAAGTTTATAAATATTGTAAAAATATTTTAAAATTGATAAGAATGAATAAGAAAAAGTAAACACACACTGACGATATTAACTAATGCTGCACTCCACAGTTACAATTATAGTGATGTTTTATTTTATTTAGCAAATTACCTTTTATACAAATCCAGTGCTTAAGCTAGCCAATAATTTTTAATACAATGATAAACAGTACCTAAATTCTGACATAGAATTTTTCAACTTGGTTTGTTAGAAAACTGACAAAATTAGTTTCCAGTCAAAATGTGCAGATGTATTTGTCAAATCAAATATGACATAAATATACATATACTTTCTCAATGTACAGTTCTGCTTATAACTATTTTGAACAAACTGAAATTTTGCTTGTATGACTTGGTTTTATACAAGAAGAACCAAATTTTATTGCAATCAGCACAACAAGGCATGCATTTAAGCATGCTTTGTGGTTCTGAATGCTAAATTTCTGGAAAATAATTTGTTAATAGAATTGAATTGTTAAATGAATCAAAGAACCTTTTTTTTTCAATCCTGCTAAAATCCTGTTCAGAATTGATCAAAGAAATTGCAAATGCAAGAGTTGCCAAACTAGTTAAATAGCCTTAACTAGACCAATACACATTTTGGAAAGAATGCAATCATAGGCAAGAAACACAGTTTGTGCTTGTTCAAATACTTATGAGCAGTACCTTTTATATAAACGATGGTTTGTTTATATAAAAAGTACTGCTCATAAGTATATAGATAAAAACCACAGTAATTATTTATAACAATATAACACACACATATATAAACCAAATAACTATTATATATCTATATAACACATACATACTGTAATGTTCATATGTATATAAGTATCTCAACGATTTATAAGTGCATGGAAATTGAGATTTAAGATTATGATGAAAACAAATGATAGAACAAAGTAGAACATGGGCAGTATGCCATAAAAATTATGTCATTAATTAAAAACCAAATTCTGAAAGTGAATGAATGCAAATAATTATTGATGTAAGGGTAGTGTCTTGCAGTGCCATTGTACTTACAGAAATTAGAGGAAGAAACATGATCTGTCAATACAAAGAGCAAAACATACACACAATACTGACTGGTATATTTGCTGTAATACAATTAATGTTGAAGGATATTTTTTCTGTGAATCAAATTCTTTTAATTAATAGAGCCATCCAACAAATGATCAAAGAAATGGTGCATTCTCTGACAAAATCATAAAAGACATGTAACTACACCCTTTCAGATTTTAATGAAAATTGGCATGTCGGGTGAGTTTTTGCTCAAACCTCCAATCACAATCCAAAAATGTCTTTCTTATAAAATACCCCAGGTAACCTATATGTAACTATTACAGTTTTGTATTTGTTGCTCCTTATGGGTGAATAAGCAGGCTGAACATTACCCATTCTTATAATTATTCCTAATTTTCCCCCAAAAAATGTAATTAATCCTTTATCAACTTAATTAAGTTTTTTGTTATTTTATTCAATATATATATGGGTCATTACATATTAAATCCCCTAATATTTCTTAAGTCCCCATCTTAGATTTTGATGAAATTTCAGTATGTGATAGCCTTTCTAGAGAAAATTCAGCCTTGAAAATGGTTCAGAAGTTATGACAAATTGAAATTTGCTTAAATTTACATGTTGCGAGCCGTAAGCATGATTTGCCAAATTTGGCACTTCATAACTATGCCATTTAAAAAGATATCTAGCTGAAATTTGGTAGCCTCGTAGTTTGTCACCCAACTGTGCCATTTCTGGCTTCATGTTACCTATATTCTATGTGGTTTAGGAGTTATGGTCCTTTAATAATGGGGAGAAATGGCTTTTTAGGGTAAGTTGCTAAATGTTTGGCCGGCTGTAGAAACTGAACTAAGGGTGTTAAAATAAAAGTTCCACTGGATTATATTCAGTTGATGTATGGCTGTGTGTAAAACATTGAAACAGAGTTTAAAAGCATTAAATACTTTTCTTATGATCAAAACATAGGACCATTACAGTAAAAACCCAAAATTGTATGTGTTTTTTTGAATGCATGAAAAGTAACAGTCAGTTGAAAAAAACGGTTCAAATTTTGCTGAATTATAGTTCAGTCTATCCTCTTTCATTCCTAAAAGTTTAAAAAGGTCCTACTCATATCTAACTTGGCTAAACTGCCACAGAAAGTGCTACATTTTTAGAGAATCTTTTCTTTAAAATCTGAGGGGTGTGGTTACAAATTTAATTTCTTTTCTGATTTATCAGAGAATGCACCAAATATATTTCAGCATTTCAAAAAAGGACATGCATCAAATAAAAGAAACCATACATTAATACAGTGGTATGTTCTGATTGATATAGTGATGTCTTATTCATACTACATACAAATGGTAGCATAACATTACATCTTAACTTTCTTACTTGTGAGTAGATATTTCAACAGATATATGTAATTATAACAATTCCGACTTCTTCAATAGAACCTTATATGTATTGTGATATAAAGAATGGATTGATAAAAGGTAACAAAATTTAATAAGATCTAAGATTTGAGAGATAAACTATATCAATAAATAGAAGCAACTTAGAAATAAATCAGATTACAGATTTTAAAATTGTGATTTATAAATAAATTGATATTCTTGTGACATGGAATGTGAAGAGTTAGACAAAGCAAATAAAAATATTCACCTTTTCTTTTGATTTCGGAAATATATCTTTTTTAGGAAATCTGAATGTTGGCTTTGGCTTTTTAATTTTGGATGGACTCCTGAAAAAAAAACAAAAAAAATGCATGTCATTAAAAATCAATAGACAAGTTCATAGTTTTAATGTTCTGAACAATCACAACATTTGATAAGCAGAAACATTTCATGTTCTAAATTCTAAATTATGCATATTAAAAAGTGGAGACAGTCACAATAGTAATAGATAGGTCTAACAAAGTTGGTGTATTTTAGGAAATTTGAAAATGGGTGCATTAGAAACCATCAACCAAAACTGTCAGCATAGGTTTCTTCAGTTTTTAAATGATTCTGCCTCACTGGCTATCTATATATGTGTTGCACATACAGGCTACACAAATAGAGCTGAAAATTTAAATATTTACAATGTAATTTTATGCAGAATTGGTCTCCTCGTTTGTGTCTGGCAGTATTCATGCTTGCTTTTTGAGAATTCAGAAGTTTTAGTGGTGCAACAAAAGGCGAGAGAAGTAACTTATCCAACTTTCCAATTTCTTTTAATTGATCACTCCCAACACGGAATGCTATCAAAAGACATTGGTCACATGACAGTTTGTATTGAGTGTCTAACCAGACCGGTTTCATAAAGATTTGTTCTGTTATATATTAATATACTAGCTGGGTTACCCTGTGTTACCCCAGGGAGAAAAAAAAAATTCAAATTTCACAACAGTGGAAACTAGCATTCCAAGGGAAATTATGAATCACTGCCACTCATATATGCTGTGCTGGGGGCGGTCAATTAAAAGGTTGGAAAAAGGGGTGATCAATGAATAAGTTACTTCTCTCGCCTTTTGTTGGGCTGTGATCACTAAATTTTCAAAAGGGCAAGCGGGCACAAGCTAGTGACCAATTTAGCATAAACTTACATTGCATATTGAACCCCCTCTAAAAACCTATTGGGGGGGGGGGAATCATTTTCTCTACTCTGTGTGTGCAAAATTCCAAGTTTCTACTATGAACAGTTAGGGCTGGGCAAAGTCCGGATACATAGATACATATAAATGTCAGAACACATGAATAACCTAAACCCAGCAACAGTGTTTAAACTGGTCTGTTGTGCTTAGTGGTGATTAATATGTTTAACAATATATTTCTTCTTACACAAGATGATTTACATCAAGAGTTTCTTTACTTATGATCCGTGCTGATTAGGCACTGTTATAGATTGATGGCCAGAGTTGTGAAGAAAACAACAGTTGAGATTCGTTTAACCAGTAAAAGCCAAAAACTGTATGAAAAAATGTTATTTCCAAAGATATCTTTTGTACCTTTAATCAATAAGACCTCCGTAACCTTTAGAAAAGGAATTCTGTATTATTTCTAGTAACTAAATAAATAAAAACATTCTTGAACTTGATTAACTGAATTGATTAAAATGCTTTAAAAGAAAGTCAGATACAATGTAAAATGTTTAATGCCGAAAACATCCATAAGCACTATTTAAACTTGAAAATGTCTAGGCAATACACCATAAATAAGGAAAATATTTAAAATATATTTACTATATTCCCTGCTTGTAACTATTCATATAACCATTTCCCTTTAAATTCTTTATCATTCATGAGGATACAAAGAAACATGTAAAATATTTTAATTCATCACACACACACAAAAAAAAACTAATTTAAAAGGTTAGCTTACTTGACATCATCCATGTTGACTAACTGTTCCTCTTCACTGTCTTCTTCTTCAAACATCATGTAACCTTTGTCTTTTTTCTCCTTACGGCTTTCTTTCTTTTTCTTCTCTGAATCCTTCTTCTTCACTTGCTTTTCATGTTCTTCTTCACCAACTAAAATAACATTTAATAATGGATTAACATTAAGACTCACTGAAGTATTTTTGGATGTAGATAAAATCTTACATTCATATACTGCATGAAATGATAAGAATAGACATACTTTAAGAAGTAACAACTCCTTCACATGGACATTTAGTAGAATCTGTAATGCTATAAATATTTTTAAGAATATAATGTTACACCACTACTTTATTAATGTTATCTATGAAAAGGAATTCTCAAATTAAATAAATACATAATTATTTAAAAGATATTGTCTATAATTTTGAGAAGATTAATTAACATTCAAAGAGTTTTTGGGACAATTCAACTCATTTTGCTTGTTAATTTTGTTGTTCCCTCACTTTCTTTACGGATATTAAACCTGAAGAAGACCATAAAATGGATTGGCCGAACAAAATTAACAAGAATGAGTTCAATTGTCAAAAAAACTCTTTGAATGAATTATTATTTAAAGTTCATCATTAGTTTTATAAATTAAAAAATTTCATTTGAAAACAAACCCAAATGTGAAGTGTAGTAATCACCATCTGTCCCTAATTTCACATGAAAATTGAATATACTAATTCATTACCTAATGATTTTCATACTGAAAAATTTGACCATGTTTTTGAAAAACATTTAAAATACACCACATATATCTATTTACTTGTAGACAAAAAAGTTCTGTTTTATACATCAAGATTAGGAAACAATGAAATAGTACACACAATATTGAGAAAAGTTATATGCTAAATTTATTTTAAAGTATGATATAAACAAACTAAAATTTTAAGAACCAACTCAGAGGAATAAGACTGCAAACATTTTCTTGCAGAAAGAATATCTTCAACCTTCCAATAAAATTAATAGATTTTAAGCATTTGCCAATGTTTCAAGAATTTTAAATGTTTTTTTTCATTTAAAAATATTAAATATAAAAAAAAAAGAAAAAGTAGCAAATAAAATGCAAAACATTTAATGATTAACATGAATTGCAAAGCAAATCAACACCTCTTTCCATACAGATCATTTTAAAAGCAATATGAAAAGCAATCACTGGGGAATTACTAAAAGTCTCCTACTAGTGTATCAATTTAACAAAAACAAAAAACAAAAAAAACAAACTTTATTTTACAAGTTAATTTTTTGTGTGCAGCTGATATTTCTCCTTTAACAACTAGTCCTGGCGCTGTGATAGAGACTTGTAGGAATTTTTGAGTTGACTAATGAAACCAATTGGGCTAGAGGGACCTTCACTGAGTAAGAATATCTTGGGTAAACATTCCAGATCAGTTGCAAAAAGATTTTAGCGACATTTTTCATAATGCCAAATCTTTGCTGTTGTGCCCTAGACAGAAAATCTTTTTTTTCATCATATATGGGTATATTGTTTATTGCTGGAAAGGAAATTTCACGCTGAGTAAACTTTACAAAAGAACCATATGCCTCAGAGCAAGTTATTTCAAGCTATTTACAATCAAAGGTCATGAACACTAGTTTTAAAATGAAACACCTGTGTGGACTGATAGCTATAACATAGGGGAGGTAATTGTTGATGGATCCACTTGTATTTTCGAGTTGACTAATGAAAACCAATTGAACATGCTAGACAGACCTTCAGTGAGCAAGAATATCTTGGGTAGACATTCCAGACCAATTTCTTTTAAAATTTAGTGCCATTTTTTTATAATGCCGGATTTTTGTTGTGGTGCCCTAGTCAGAAAAAATGAACTTTTCATCAAATAATCACTTCTCCCATAGTCTATTGCCACCCCTTCCACAAAATTACATTGAGAACTTTTGGAGATATTTTATGGTTTCCAACAGTTAGCACACAGGGGAGATAATAATGGATCCACCCAAAAATTTCCTGACTTCTTTCGGGGCCTATTGATCACCCTTCCACAAAATTTCATTGAAATTCATTGAGAACTTTGAGATATTGTGACAGAAAGAACAGCCAGGACTAAATAAAACGCTCCAATCTGAAATTTTGATACTGTTCTTTCAGTCCACATGATATCGCCAAGAGTTCTAAATGAATTTCAATGAGATTCTGGAAAAGTGGACAATTGATTAGGAAAGAAATGATTAAATTTTGGAGTGGATCCATGCACAATTACCTCCCCTACATTGTAGCTATGTGTCCACACCACAAAATACTTTCAAAATTTTTTCTGATCAAATTTTGGGGTGGATCCAGGAATTCATTTTTGGTTGAGAGATATGTTTCCGTTTTTGTCTTCCTACATTTCTATCTTCGCTCCTGTCTGTCCCTACCACTGTCTGACCACTGGAAAGGTATCATTTTGAAGATGGCATCCAAGATGGCCACCAAATCTTTAAAATCCCATTACTTGTTCATTATTCATCCTAGGTAAGTTTTTCCAACGATTTTTTGTAGTATCAAGTGTGCTTGATAACATAGCAAAAGTCTACCGCAGTCTGACCACTGATAATGTATAACATATACAAGATGGCATCCAAGTTGACTGCATTTATGAAAATAAACCCTCCTACACCAAAAAGAGGAAGGGGAAAAAAAATTTTTTTTTAAAAACGCAACAAAAGTTTTCTCAATGTTTTTGTGTAGAATCAGGTCTGCTTTATAACATCAAAAAGTCTACCACAGTCTGACCACTGGAAAGGTATAATTTTCAAGATGGCTTCCAAAATGGCCACCAAATCCGTAAAATGCTCATTACACATTCAATATTCATCTTAAACAAGTTCTTCCAACAGTTTTTTCTAGTATCAATTAAGTTCAATAACATTAAAAGTCTTCCACAGTCTGACCACTTTTGATGAATAATGAACGAGTAATGATGAGCATTTCAAATATTTGGTGGTCACCTTAGACGCCATCTTGAAAATTACACCTTTCCAGTGGTCAGGCTGTGGTAGACTTTTGATGTTATAAAGCACACCTGATACTACAAAAATCATTAGAAAAACTTGTCTATGATGAATAATGAATGAGTAATGGGCATTTAAAGGATTTGATGTCCATCTTGAAAATTACACCTGTCCAGTAGTCACTTCTAGTATGTTATTGAGCACACATGATGCTACAAAAGGTTTCTCAATGGTTTTTTTGTAGTCATTTTGGGGGGCTCAAACCATAAATGCACTTGGCTAAATAGGCATTTTAAGGATTTAGCGATCACCTTTGATGCCATCTTGAAAATTACACATTTCCAGCGGTCAGACTGTGGTAGACTTTTAGTATGGTATTGAGCACACTTGATACAACACAAAACCGTGGGAAAAACTTGTCGAGGATGAATATTGAAAGACTAATGGGCATTTTAAGGTTTTGACGGTCATCTTGGACACCATCTTGAAAATCACATCTTTCCAGTGGTCAGACCTTGGAAGACTTTTAGTATGTTATTGAACACACCTGATACTACAAAAAAACATTGAGAAACCATTTCTAGCAATTGGGGGGGGGGGGAGGGTCAAACCATAAATGCACCTCGGGCCACAGTTGCAGTGGCTACCAAAAACAATGAATTCTATTCTTGAGCCCTGTCGTATTCAATAGGGAGGATTTATAGATGTTAATCTACATAGAATGAGCTTTCCAATGGTACCAGATATGTTTAGGCTCTAATTAATTCCTGGTTGACCAACATTTCAGCCTAATTCCCACTGAAGGTTCCTCTAGCATGTCCAATTGGTTTCATTAGTCAACTCAAAAATTCCTACTGGGCTCTATTACAGCACCAGGACTAAACGTCTCTCAATAATAACTATTTTTTTTTAATATTTTAGTTAAAAATCAACATAGAAAAAAAATCTTTAGGTATAATGAGAAATTAGTTTAGAATACTTCAAATCTGGATTTCCCAAATATTTTAAATGGTCATTCTCTCATAGTCTTCTTCAATCATATTAAGTAAATTAAGGCAAATATAGTAAAATTAGCCAAATGGAAGTTAAATAGATTAATCTGATAAGCATTCATAAAAATTAATCTTAATAAAAAAAAAAAAATACTAAATCTCAAGTTATGTTTGACAATCTCCAATTTTACTTCTTTGTTTATACATAAGATATATCATGTGATAACTAAAAATTAAGCTTATTCAAAGTCCATTATATGTTATAACAAATTATTTTGGAAGGAAAGACAATTTTTATTATTTTCATGATGTTAATTGGGTCATAATTTTCTATATGAAAAAGGTTATTCTGTCTTCTGTTTTATTTCAAGCTAAGACCTTTTAACCTTGAAAATTTTATCAGAACCTCCCTGACTGCCATACACAGTTCCTTCAATCATCCAGTGGATCAATGGCATCTATTTTGAGGAACCCTGTAAACCTTTCTTTCTGGACAACTGATGGCCTATTATAGATAAATATAACTTTTTAACTTAATAATGTTAAGTAATACTTTCCTTTAATTCTATCAAAGATTTGCTCAGTAAAATCCATCTAATAGTAAAACTCATATTCACCAATATTTTAACAACTGTATAGATTTGATTTCATCAAAAGTTAATTTGCATAAAGATTAAAATTACTGTGATTAAAACAAGAGATGTAAATATGAACTTACTGGAACTGGCATCAACTCCAACAGATGGTCGATAGAGGCCAGGAAAATCCCTGTCATGACTTTCAGAACTTTCGTAACTCATTTTGGGAAGTTTTTGTTTTTCCAGAAAAAACAGATTTCATCTTAAAAGAATTAAAAAACAAAAAAATAAACCTCAAAGTAAAAATATTTAAATGCAAGAATGTTTTTTTAACTCCTATCTTGAATTGCTTGCTATTCAATCCAGAGGAAATATTTTATTTTTTAAAATGTCTAAAATACATTATATAGTGCAGGGGCTTGTGAGAACGTCATGTTAATTTTTGGCACCATACATCATTTGAAAGATTATGAGCAGTAGATCAAGAAAAAATATGGTGTCAATTTTTCTAGGGCATTTTCAAGGTAAAATTCAAGATGACATCCATCATGGCTGCCTAATCAATAAATTTGGAAAATTTGCAGCAAGTTAAAAAGACAAAATTGGTTTCTTCAAATAAATAACACTTTATATCACAAAATGTATTATAGGAATAACTCTACTTAATTTCTTAGACACATTTTATGCATATATAGTATAATTAATTCATCAGAAAAGGGATTTCCATAACTAAACATACCTAGTACGAATATAGTAAACATAATAACAAGAAATGGAGAATGAAACAATTCCTGATGTATATATATTTAAGTACCTGTATTGTTAGCAATACAATCTTAATGTCTAATCTTACAACCTAATGTTTGATTTATCAACTACGTATTCATGCAACTAATAAGAGTGATATGGAAATGTAGAACAATTAGCAAATCTAAAAGAATTACGCTTTGTGACATGTAGATTGTACAAACATTTAATTGTCATTTGAAGCTGCATCAACAGTATTTAAACATTTGTCAGAGTCAGCTTCACAATTGCAAATTTCTGTTCTTCCTACAGGAACAAGACATCTGACTGCACTTGCTTTGTCTGCATTGACAGGTTACCAGTTCAGTACTAGCATGTAGGGCTGGAGGCATATCACTAATGACTGGAGTGTATTTGTCATCTTCCATTTTCCATCCATAATTCAATGGTGATCGGACAGGTCTAGCAGAACACCAACCAAGGGCCTGGTACCTCGCATGATTTATGTGCCTCGGACATATTTCTTTAAAAAATTGCCACCGTGCTTTAGCCAAGCTCACATAATTCTGATATGGACAATACAGGCTGCAAACATTCTTCAAGAGCAGTATACATGTCATTAGTGAATGCATGGAATCCTGACAAACAATGAGCAATGCCTGTTCCAATTGCATCATATACAGCTTTCAAATTAACATGACACCTTTTATCACCAGAACCCATGATTATGATTGTCCAAGCTCGGGTTGTTTTGCCACGGCAAGAATGAACACATTTGTATGAGGAGACATAATATGAACTGTGCTCCCATCTTGCACAGCCTGGATTTCATGTGAGACCAGCATGGCATCTTCCTGTGTTTGGCTTTTTAGCTGTTTAGCATTGTCATAATTTGAGGCAACACCATCCTTTGTGGAGATGTTAAACTTTGTTTCCAAGATACATGGTCAAGGATGATTTTGTGCTGTCATTGCTGAGGAATTGCTTGATGGGGATATTGATATTGGTGGAGTCCCTAACTTTGTATCTGTAAGCAGTTTTGTCTTTGCCATAGTGCCAAGTCCCTGTTTTCTGCTTGAGTGAATGTTCAACATCATACCTATCAAAAATCAGGTGCAGTGCATCATAATTTTGAGCTCGAGCAGACAACACTTGGACATATTTTCCAGAAAACTGTGCACATTTACTGACTGATAAGGTGGACAGCTCATGAACCAAGGCCATGCCATCAACAATCAAGGTCTTGTGTGTACCAAGTTCTGAATTTTGTATGCTACAGAACAGAAAGGAACATCAGATTTGTTAACACAGAAGTTTCCTAGATTGAACTCATGCCAGATTTCAGGATCACTTTCTCTCAAGATGTGCATTCGGGCAAGGTAACTCGGAACCATGAGTATATTTTAGTCAGTCTCTTGCAAAGAAGAGATCACAGAGCTTTTCAAGAGCAGCTACTTGAAGTTTTCTTCGTAAGATGCTGAATACTTAGCTTCACGTTTTAAGCCCAATAGCTACAAATTGACAACATACACCGTTGGAAAGCTGAGGAAATCCTCTTTCCAACAATATATATATGTATATATCTCCTTCATTAACTATATCCATAATTTTGTCTATAAAGTATACAGGCACTTCCTTGTAAAATCCTGAAATACCTATAAATTAATGTTTTAGGGTAAAATAAAGTGGATTTTTGAATTCCTCATGTCTTAAACCCATGATATAGCCTTTTAAAGTACTCAGATATGTCAACTGGAAGACGAGATATGAAATTCTGTTTTGTTGGGGTATGCTGGTGACCATTTTGTTTTATGCAAATGGGTTAGTTCTTCCCAACATCTTTTTTCTGAAAGAGGACATCCTAAGGAACATTTTGGTACCCAAAATATAGAATCACGGGTGGGGGGGCACGGTAGACCCTGCTGGCCCCCGGCCTAATTGCTTTGATGATTGGTAATGGAGTTTGAAGACCAAATTCTTCTAACTTATTCATGAAATCATTCTCAAGCTCATCACGCTTTTGTGCAAAATTTTGTCATCTCCTTTCCTGATGATATAATGCCAATAGACTCAGGATGCATTCTTAAAAACTGCCTCAGGTACATATTTGATATAACCAGGAGAGTAGTTGTGTGTGCAGTTATAGCTCTTTTTAGGTACTTTCCCTCCAGGATGTGTAGTGTAGTTTGAGGCTCATATGTCAGCTGCAATCCAGGCATCATCAATACCACTGTTCTCCACTTATGTTCCAATTGCTCTAAGTGCGCAGTATGGAACTCGCCAATCCAAAATATGTATCTGTCCTTTCAAGCAAATAAAATGTATATTGCTTTGTATATCTGTTATCCTGAAAGCAACTGTATAAATGGCAATAATTACATGATATTTGATTTACATATTTGAAACAAATTTGATTTAATTTATCTTTTTATGACCTAAACTGAAATTTTTGATGTCAAAAACATGAATAGATGTTTGAATACTCATTTTAACTTTAAAATAAACAATAATGCACAAGCCTCTAGATTGTGTTCCCATCTTGGGAGCCATCTTGAATTTTGTGCTTAAAATGCTTAGAAAAAAATTGACACCATATTTTTTTAGAATCTACTCATCCTAAGCTTTCAAATGATGTATGATGTCAAGAATTAACATGAAGTTCTCACAAAACAGCAAAAACCTACATACGAGCACGTACTAATGTCAGACTATAAGACAAATGGTTTACAAAGGTATTTAGAACACTACAACTCATAACTATCCATATTGAGCTTCAGTAGATAGACCCCTAGTCATGATACTAGTGCACTGGATGCAGTGTAATATTTGCATAGGTTTTTTTAAAATTAAATGCCCATCTTATATACAAGCATATACAGAATTATGAAATACTAAATATAGCAAGAACTGCAAAATTGTTTGAAAGTTTACAACCATATTCTAGAAGGTTTATTTTTCTTTTATCTACTTGTGAATGTCTAATGAATATCTGGAGTGGATAGCATTCATGTTGAAAATGATGGACAAAGGTAACCTTGGGGGAGTAGGATCCACAGCTATTATTTATTTCAATTTTTAAAAATCTTCCCAGGTGTATAGTGAAAAATAACTGATGGGAACTATCGCTTAAGTGGTAATAATAAGAGAGCATAGACCACAGCTCGCAAGCCACATGTGGCTCTTTGACATTTAATGTGTGGCTTGCAGAAATATGTTGGCTGTGTTCCTTTTCTAAATCACAGTTAATATAAAAATTAAATACAAAAAAGAATTTCGAGCTTCGTAATTATTTACCAGGTATGAACGACACCACTGGATTAAAACAAAAGTTTAATGTTCATGGTTACTATAAAATATTTAACTATATTAAATCCTAATATAGGATTTAATAATTAATTATCTCACTAGTAATAATAAGAGAGCATAGACATATCTCTACCCCTGTCAAAAGTTATGGAATCGGCACACTTAGTGGATGTTCACCTAGCAGCAAATAAACAAATCACAGATATGACACAAAACAATTTTTCTTTAATAGCTTAACATTTTGGCTTCATGAAATATACCTCAAACAAATTAGATTAAAATATTTAAATTATTGGCAAATTTTTTTCCCAGATCAAGTAGAGGAAAAGAATTATGGAATCACCTTGTAATTTGCATTTCTAAAACAAATACCAGCACAAATCTAAATATGCAAATTAGTCTCCAGTTAATAGAGAGTACTTGCAGAACTTAACGAGCTGTTGGACTGGGCTAATTGAAAGGATACATCGCTTCAACAAGAGAGCTCTCAATTGAAATAATGGAAAAGAATATAAAATTCCTTCAAGAAGGAAATCCAATATGGAGGTTGGCAAAAGATGCTAGTTGTTCCAAGTTAGCTGTGTCTAAAATTTGGTGCAAGTATAAACAAAATGGGAAGGTTATAGGAAAAATACAGGTTGACACCAGAAGACGTAAAGGCATCAGGATAGAAAACTCAAAGCAATATGCATTTAAAATAGAAAGTGCATAACAAAACAAATGGCCAGAAACAGGAGTCAGTGTTTGTGATAGAACTAAGAAATCAGCTGAATGACATGAAATTTGCATATCAAAAAATCCAAACGAAAACAAGGTTACAATGGGCTAAAGAGAAGCAATCATGGAGTGTGGATGATTGGATGAAAGTGATATTCAGTGATAAATCATGAATCAGTATTGGACAAGGCGATGATGCTGCATCTTTAGTATGGTGCCATTCCAATGAAACATATAAAGATGACTGCCTGAAGAAAACAAGCAAATTTCCCTGACTCATTTATGTCAGGTAAAGGACATGGGGAGATTGCAATCATTACCTCAACAGGCAATGCACTGGTGCACATTGAAATTTGACATTTTTCTCATTCCATCGATAGAAAATAAGTTTGGTGATGATAAAGTTATCTTTCAGGATGATAATGCCACAAAACAAAGAGTGTTAAAGCTTTTCTTCAGGAAAGGCATATCAACTGGATATGATAAGAGCAAACAGTCCAGATCTCAATCCGATTGAAAATGTATGGTGGAAATTTTTTTTTTTAAAATGGTCCATGACAAGGCTCCATCCTACAAAGCTGATCTGTTAACCACTATTCTAGAAAGTTGGAACCAGCTTGATGGAGAATATTGTTTTTCATTAGTGAAGTCAATGCCTCAACGAATAAAAGGAGGAACAGCAAAGTACTAATCGTGATTTTTTTGTATTGGTGATTCCATAATTCTTTTCCTCTACTTTTGATCTGGGAAAAAAATTTGCCAATAATTTAAATATTTTAATCTAATTTGTTTGAGATATATTTCATGAAGCCAAAATAAGCTATTAAAGAAAAATTGTTTTGTGTCATATCTGTGATTTGTTTATTCGCTGCAAATTAAACAAGCTGGGTGAACATCCTCTAAGTGTGCTGATTGTTTAATCTTTGCCAGGTGTTGTAATGAGAAAGCATAGACATATCCCCAGTAATAATAGGAGAGAATAGACTTATCTCCAGGGATGGAACAAAAGCCAAAGGACTAATGAGTAGCAAAATGATGTGTACAAGTATCAGTTTTTGGCTTATGCATATAAATTTATGCCAGAACATACACAAAGTGGGCTAAATGAACTGGCTTTTCAGTATACAATGTGGTTGTTAGGGTATTTTGTTTCCATGACTAGTTAGTGAAAGAAAAACTGCTTTTCATTCATACAAGTTAGAGAAAATTTGAATATAAAGTTCACATCTGTAATAGTTTTGTCCTAATAAGGAATAAGATTTTCTGAATTATTGAGATAAATTCTCTAAATATACCTGCTAAAATACAAAAGGCCACCGAGCAATATGAGTGTGCCAGTCAACTCTTGAAACATCACTTCAGGCAATTATTCTTTATTTTATTTAATGAAACAATTTTTTTAAAATGCAGTTAGCATTTAAATGTGTTCACCATTTTTCAGGTCTCAGAAAGGGAACTTCAACAGTGCATGTTCAATTCAATGTAAAAATGTATATCTGACAAGAATCGAAATAAAAAATAATATTAAACATGTCAAAAGTGGTTTCTAAAGTTTCTTGCCAAACAATACTCCATGGTCGGGTAAACCAGATATATATAATATATATATATAATATGGGAGACATCCAAATCAAGCATTGAAAATCATTTACACTAGCTTGGTTATATGACTTCAACATAAGCAAAAAAAATAATGGACTCTATTTCCATGTACAATTTACTACTTAAATGTAATGAAAATGTTCTGATTTTAAAACAAATTGTGGCAGGTGATAAAAAGTTTACAACAAAAGATTGTGATGCAAGCAAAAGAAAAAAAAACCACTAACTGTACCAAAGGCCAGTCTTCATCCAAAAGGTAATGCTGTGTGTATGGTGGGATTGGAAAGGAGTCCTCAACTAAAAGATCCTTCCTTCTGGAAAAGCATATGATTGATTTGAAGTACTGCTACCAATTAGACTAATTGAAGACAGCAATTGACAAAAAGCAGCCATAATTAGTTCAGTAAGGGTGTAATATCACATTAGGATAACAATGCTAAACTGCATGTTTCTTTGGTAACCAGGCAAAAATTGTTACAGCTTGGCTAGGAAGTTTTCACTCAGCTGCCGCATTCAGCAAATAATATAGCTTTCGGTTACCATTTATTCTGGTCTTTACATAATCCTCTTAGTTAAAGAAAGTTCAATTCCCTGGAAGAGTGCAAAAGGCACCTAAAGCAGTTCTTTGCTGAGAAAAATAAAAAGTTTGGGAGGATGGAATTATAAGCTTGCCTGAAAGTTAATGACGAAAATAAAAAAAAATTATCTTATTTTTACTTAATTAACTGAACAAACTTTTTACCAACCTAATATAAAACAATTTAGGAACAAAATAAATAGGCTTTTAAATTCAAATAAAAGACTTCATAAAGAAAATAAGTCATTCATTCATTAAAGTTTCAAAATTTTTCAAAAGAGAATCTGAAATATATGATTGGTGTGCATAAATGTGAAACAATGTTTATTGTACTCTCTTGCAAACCTACAAAATGAATGACACACGTTAGAGATAATGTATTCTTTCTCACATGCTTCCACAATATATTCTTTCAGTAGAGACTTAAACCCTTTTATGACCCTTAATGGCTAGAAGAGTTCTTTAACTCTTTCCTACCTGATAACGCCTGTGATAGAAAAAAAATGATAAAAAAAGAACTAAAAACATGTACCATGGACTGATTACTTGCCTGATACCACTAAGCAGCTTATAGATAATTTATTATTATTGAAAATAAACGAAAACTTTTTTTTAAATGATAAAAAGATTTTAAAAATACTTTTATCTTTAAATCATACACAAATTTAAATCATAATACCTTTTTCAAGGTTTTAATTCACTGAACTTGGACGTGATACATTGGGAATAATCACTGAAAATTTAGTAAGTGTACATTTAATATTAAGAGATATAGCAATTTATTTACTGCCTATTGTATTTTGGGGGGTCAGCAACAGACTGTTAGATTAGTTTCAGGGCACAAAGCACATCAGGGAAGTAATCAAAACATGGCTGTTAGGGAGGAAAGGGTTAACTAATATCAGGAAATGGCAGTATATGCCATTGTGTAAAAATGTTTTTGTCTTGATTTCTGTAGAAATCTGCTTTCTTTCATTCAAGAGATGATACAATTTCTACTGCTTGAAAAAAAAAAAAATGCGCATGCATGTTTATTCATTTAGAATTCCATTACTTTACATATACGGATCCCGGATCAGAAACTTTGAAGTTGTTTCATAAAGCTACCATCATTCATTAGAAATTATTGTTACAAGTTAAAATTTCAGAAATGACAGTTATATGCAAGAGAAACACAAAATGTAAGGAAATGTTTTATATAAAAGATAAATATAACAATTTTTCAAAATCATTTGGTTAAATTAAAAACATATCTTTATATGTCAGCATATTCTTGCTTAATCTGCTGATCAAGTACAAGAGATCAGGATTTAGAGAACAAAGCCATGTTGCTTATATGTTCATAGAGCACATAACACCACACACCATGAATGAACAGATTTTTAGCATAGAATCAACACCTGAGAAAAAAAAAGCCAAACTTGTAAAAAAATAATTTTAGCATCAAAATCTGTGTGTTATTATTAAGAAGAAAGATTGGAAAAAAATCTGCTATTAATTTTCTGTGGCTAAACTCTATAGAAACGGATATGTTTCATATAATTAACCATATGAAAAGTTGTTTTTATGTAAACAAAAATATTTGCATTTAGAAAGTTTTCCAAAATTTGATGATGCAAAATACCTTGAGTTTAAAAATCTGGCAAAAATCAACATACCTATTTGATTTTAATCAAATTTTTTATACTTATTTATTAAAGGACAAATTGTTTTTAAAGAATTTACCATGATTCCTACCCGACCTTTATTAATTTGATGATTAATTTTATTTATACATTGGTGCTTTCATTGATTTTACATATAAATTCCTCGAGATATTAATTATATTTACCTTTTTTAGAAAAAATTCTGGAACTGCTTGAACAGAACTCTTACTCTTGGTTTTCTTTTGTTTAGGCAAACATTTCAGCTAATGTTTTTCTAGAAAAACATTTTAAAAAGTCGAGAAAATTTGAAAAATTTTTATTACGTTTTTAAAATCAGGTGTCGATTTGCCGGTGAAAATCTTTTTCATACCTACCACACACACTTTGAAAAATAGCTGAATTTTTATTTTTTGATTCGTCGTCATCATCCTCAAATGGCTGTCTGTAATGTTTTACCAATAAAGTAGGAATCACAACCTGTAAACATTGTTCTACACTTTTAAATTTCTCCCTAAGCTACAGGTTTATTTTTTCCATTCATAAACCTGTAATTTACTATCAATATACAGAGTTGTCATTTAAAAAAGAAATTGTTCCTTAAAATTGTCAAAATTCCGAATTACACTTGCCCGAACAACGTTTCACCAAATGTTGATTGGCCAAAATCTTTACTTTGTCGAATTTTTATTTTCCCAAATGTTCATTTGCTTGAAAAAATATAAGGAAGACAGCTTGAGTAACTGAATGGGCCTTTCTTTGATACTTTATCATTAAGAAAATCATTGGGTTTTTTTTTTTCTAAAATTAGTGCGATGTGGATTGCAGATTTAGTATCTAAGATTTGGTAAAAATCGTATGTTTACAATTCATGAAAAAAAAAAGAAAAAGAAAAAGAAAAAGAAAAAAAAAGAAGGATCTAGTGTAGATTTAGTATTTATGATAAAATGAATTTTATTTTCATTTCAGGTATTTGGATTAACATAAATAAGTAATTGTATGGTTCTGCAGCATAATTTTGCAATTTTTCATTGAACGGCATAAATCTTTTTTAAACTACTTTGATGAAAATTGAAGTGAAGTAGCAATATAATTTATGTATTTACTCGTTTTTCTTTGATGGATTCTTATTTATTGTTTTATTTTTCAACCATTTTAACATCGAGTGGCTGCAGGTGTGAAAAAAAAAAAAAAACTTTAATGAAAGCACAAAAATTACTTTTATACTGATATTTTTAAAATCCTTTTTTCATATGTTAACCCAAACACCTGAAATGTTTTTATATAGAAATTCATTTTAAATAAATTCAGTAATCAAGGAATAAATTTTTATTAAAAGTTTTATTAAATTTATAAAAATCACCAGATGAAAAGGTTTTACATATTTGTTAAAATATATTTTATATTTGCGATTCATGGAAAACAAAAAAAAAAAAATCTATTGAAGTGTTTATAATGAAATGAATTTATTATATAAACAACATTCTTTGATAATCTGTGAAAATATTCATGTCATTTTATATGATAATGATTGTAAATAGTGCCTTCTCTGACAAATCAAAAAAAAAGTCAAATTTGTAACCACACCCCTCAGATTTTAATGAAATTTGGTATGTCAAGTGAATTTTTGCTCAGACCTCCAAAAATGAAAAACATTTTTCAAAATTCCAATTGGGGGTGGGGCTATAAAAATGTAATTAAAAAGGACTATAATTAATCTGTCATCAACTTAATTAAATTTTCCTTTATTTTTTTCAAAATATATAGAGAATTCATAATACAACAGGAATTGTTCACCCCAAAGCAGAGGTGTAGGAAGAGGGGAGTGAGAGGGGGCAGTCCTCTGTTCTATAATGCTTGTTAATTAATAATTATGCCCCCCCCCCCTAAAATATAGTGCAACTGCCCCGGGCACTGAGAACCCTTGCTAGACCACTGCCCTTAAAAGACGCCACATTAATATGTACAAATATTCTTATAGTTACAGGCTAATGTTTCACTTATCTGTCTAATATGGAGCTAAAAATAGAACTCTTTGATCTTTAATAAAACTTTTTTTTTTAAACACTCAATGGAAATCCTTTGACACAAAATGAATTTTTTAAAAATTGCATATTAAAACAACTCATCTAGTTTGAGAAATTTAAGAGTAGCTACATCTAGACTTTTTCATGATTCTGTTTCAATTTTTTTCGGCGGCATTTATTTTTTTTAAAAAGAGTACGCAATTTTTACTCCAGGGACAATGTTGAGTGAGCTTAATTGAGCAAGTACATTTTCTGATTTAACCCAACAGGTGTCCTCTTTTTCTGGAAAAAAAAAAACAATGATTGTTTTACTATCTTGATTAAGGAATGAAACCTTGTAGTCATTATTTTCTTCACTGCACTGTTATCATTCCTACCCAAAGTTTCTCACCATAACTACATGCACCATAGGTTTCCAGTTTTTGGAGAGGCTTTCTGTTACTTTACAGATAATGTGTTCAATTGATTGTGATGTAATGTAAGCATTGAATTGATTTACTTTGATAGGGATAATTTTGTGAAAGCTTTGGGTACCTTTTATTTTATGGGTTATGGAAAATCTGTTTTAACTCATTGGATGTTTTGAGAATTGTTTCCATTGGAGTGAAGAATTTATTCCATTCTTTGCAAATATGAACAGATATATTTACTTTCAGAGTCCAAAGTATGCTGAATATCAGCTCTTCAGGAAATATCCTTAGGCCTGTTGTAATAAACTTTTTATGTACCCTAGAAATGGATTAAAGCATACTTTTTTTTAAAAATTTTTATTTAATAGTTTTTAGTAATCTTAATTAAAGATCTGAAAATACATAAACATTATTGAAGGTATATCGAATACATAATTGGTAATAAAGATAGAAAGTATAAGGTATAGTGGGCATATATCATACATGCATAATTCTCATATAGATAGGCTACATACAGTAATGATGTAATAAGGA
>VCCN01002560.1:11367-48457 GCA_006491835.1 Architeuthis dux
TTTCGTCCTAATAGGACTCTTCAGTGGGTGATAAATTCAAAATGGATTTCTTTTATACACCAGAACTTTTTTGCATATTGGACATATCCAATAGTATGACCATTCAAAATCATTTTTCCAAAACACGAAAATCTATTTGAACATAATTACAAATGAAAATTTTTCCCACACCTATCAAAAAAATTGATTAAGAGCGAAAGTAAGCAAGGTACTTCAAAAAGTGTAAAAAGTGTTATTGATGCAATTCCCTTAACATTCTAGAGATAACACACATGACTGAATAAAACAAGTGAGTTGGGAGAAAATCAATTCTAGATTGATGAATAAGTCAGAAGACATGGGCTTAGGTAAGAAAAAATCTTTTACCTCATAATTTCAATCTAAACTTTTCTCCATATCTCCCCAGAGCTAACTTTCAAAGTACATCATCTATCAAGCTTAAAAATCATTTTCATGTTTTGTGGCCATGTACTTGCATAGTATTTCAAACTGCTTTTGGTATACACATTGATGGTCCTTTAAATTTTACTTAATACAAACTATGACACTGAATCTAAACAGAGATTCAATGAAAGAAATCATCACACTTATTAAAATACACAGGCACTAAGCAACAGAAAGCTTTGCTAGTCCAGCAAAGCTTTCTGTTGCTTAGTTCCATTCCATGTTACGTGTCTTACAGTTCAGAAGAATATTCCTAGGTTAAAATCTATTAGAACTACTCTATTTAATCATTTATCCTCCATTCTTCTGTGGTTCTGTAGTCCTAGGTCATTACTCTTTTCTGTGGAACAGGAATTTTCCCCCACTTCCTTGCAAGTTTGTAGCATTATGTGTGTTACATTCAGACAGAAAGGAAATTTGGTATGTTTTTAGAAACTGCAGAAATAATATCTATTTTATAAATATTCAATAAGTCTTCTGATTATTACAGTGGTTGCCTGGTGAATTTGTGGCGAGTCGAAACGGAGTTGTCCCCTGTGATTAAGGGTAGTTCGCTATTTCCACACATGGTCTTGTAACCTTCACGTCCTCACGTAGCAACAGCCAATCAGCAATTAATCATGTGACAGGCACAAGATTTGAATCAGACTTTTTTTTCCAGTCGCCGAAACAAACGTACGTGTTTCACAGTGCTGCTGTCTCACATGAATTCTGCCCTTCCCACGTGCACGTTGGATAGGCAGAGTACAACCCTGAACAAAGTAAGCAAATTCCCTTTTACATACACGTTTTTATTATGACTGAACTCTTTCATAAACAAAACAAATATATTCGAACAAAGGACTCTTACCTATTTATACACATATACACAGACAATGGACTTTTACTTACGCACACATACACACAAACTAAATTTCCACTCTTAAATAAATGAATAAAAATGTTTGTCTCTTTCAAGATTGTCTTTTTCGTTTGTCTCTGCCATTGATCATATCTAAATGGAGTCAATTTCAACCCACCTTTTAAAATCCAGTACTATGGAAAAATCTAAAGCATTCAAGCCGGCATGCAACAAAATCCTTCCTCCACAAGAAGGCTGAATTCTCATCAATATGTCCAGCTTCTTTCCCTCCACAAATCTTCCGGGCGCCGGCAACAAATTAACCCTCCATAAATTTACATTCATTGAACCCTTGTAAGTACAGGTATTTGATGTTATGTGTGTTACAAAGTAACATTACATGTGTTACACATCTAAAATGAATCGAGAAATTCAAGAGTCTTTTAGGACTCTGGTCAGTAATTTGTTCCAAATAAAAATATCAACATTAATCATAACTATGTGAATAATGTACTAAATAAATAATGTAAATTCACCAAATGTCCGTCCGATCTAGATATTTCAGGTTGTATCTATGAAAATAGATACTAGATACAAATCTAGATAATTATAGATAATTTTATGAAATTCATCAATTTTCAGCGGAGTTTCGATTTACTAATGCTTATTTTTATTCAATTTGATTGAATTCAGTTTAAATTAATTTTAAAATAAGTGAACTTTACATATGGTTCTAAAATTAAATTAAATTAAACATTGACTGTTAATCAGTTGTTTCTTTTAGACTAAAAACAGAAATTGGGAGTTGGATATTTGATCAAGGAGAAATTTCTTATTATTAAGAGTGGTGACCTTTTTCCAAAAATGTTAAACTTCAAGTTTAACCTACAACATAGTAAATAAAATAGTTTAAGTATTCTTTTAATTATATTTTTATTAAGATTTATTTTAACATTAGAATTATCATGCCATGTATGTATCAAGATATAATTTGAGATATAAACTGAAAATAAAAGTGCAGCACTTAGTCAGCATTCCGCCATCATTGTATTTGTTTATGTTAAAAACAGTGCACAAATAAAAAGAAAAACAGGAGTAAGGACATAAATTATAAATTGTTATTGTTTTGAATAAATTAAATTGTTAAATTTTGTTCACGGTTTTTAACATCGAGAGTGCGATAAGTTTGAGCAGACTACAGTACTGGGAGAGCAAAACAATCCCCATCTAAACCTTTTTCATTTATGGTAGGGATTTCTGCGGCCTTGTGACCTAGTTCTGAGTAGTTTGACACCTTGATAAAATAAATGTCCAAATCATATAAAACTTAATTTTTTCGTCAAAAAATGTTAGTGTTATTAGTAAGTTTTAAGATTGGCTAAATATATGAGATAAAAATTATTTGTATACACCTTATAAAACAGGAGATATTGTTGAATAAAAATAGCATAAATATACGTGCAGATGTAAACAAGCTCTGTTCCTTAGTAATTACAAGTACATTTTCTCCCCCTTTTAACGAGCAAAAAAACAACTAGATTTAAAAAATTTACAACACATCAAGTACTTGATGGATTTTAATAAAAAAGGATGAATTTTTAAAAAATCAGTTTGTATTCTAAATTTCGGGAAAAAAATATTTTTTCATTGTGATTAAAAAAACTCCCCTTAACAATTTGATGATTTCATTGATTTATTTTCAATTGATAAGTCCGATCTTTTTACATTATTAAGTCAAGTCCATGAACATATAAACTCTGCTTTTGAAAAAGCTATTGCTATTTTCTGTAAAAAATTTTTTTAAAATAGTGAAAAAAAAAATATTGCTCTAATTGCCAATATTTTTCATTACTGAAAATAGCGATAAATCATATTTTACCAAATGGGTAAAATATGATTTATTGCTATTTTCCGTAAAAAGAGAAATAATCTTAGCATTAAAATCTTTTTTATGGAAAATTTAATTTTTATTAATGATTTTTTGAAAATTCAATTTTTACTCTATTTCTGTTGCAGATCCTTTCAATTCTGTTCTCCTGTGATGTACTGAAAGGGTAAGTAAAGATATGTAAAAGAAAAATGAAACTGAAACCATTGACAATTATTTTGATTCATTTTTTTGTTGTGATTTAATTGGCCGATATTTTTCTAAGGATGGACATAAACCTACATTTTCTATGATTATTATGTTACACCTGCTGTAATAATCTCACAGTCAGCCATCTGCTACTCCTGGTTTACTGACAAGTACTGACTTCCGTAATAGCTAATTAGCAGCGATTAGCAGCAGGTGCTCTTGTTGACAGCGCTTATCTATGGCGGTTAGCTGCAGGTGCTGGCCTGATATTTGACACCCCACCCCCCACCCCAGGTGAAAAAAAAGAAGTTTTTATGCAGTTTTTGAATGGAAAATCATAATTATTCTGTTAACTCATTCCTCCCTGAAAACGCCTCAGGGCGTGATTTTAAAAAAAGCGCTTCCTCCCTGACCACGACTGACAGTGTGGCAAAAGAATTGCGTTCTTTCCCTAAACAGTACAAACTGCTCAAAGAAATATTTTACAACAGGATTCTATCAACATCTGATGTTGATATAAGTGATTTTGATGAAGATTCGAGCATTCAAACATTTGTTAGACGAAGGGAGTCAGGCAGGCATGGAACTTATCAAATTTATCTCTTAGGGAGGAAAGAGTTAAGTATTGTTCAGTATTGATGAAACTAAGTATTTCTAATTTTTAAAAAACATCTGAAGAATTCTTTATTTTAAAAGTTTTTTTTAAATTACAGACTTTCCAAAAAGGTCGGAAATTATAGTTTAAAATTTTAAATTGACTTTTAAGAGCACAATTCTACGTTGAATTTTTTATTTTTATTTTACCGACACATATTTGAACTTTATTCTTTCTAACAAAAACAAGAAAAAACTTAAAAAAAACAAATTTTAATTTACATTTTAAATTGGGGTGTCCAAGTGCACAAGAAATACCTAATTTATGGGGAAAATATGAGAACCTAAATTTTTTAAATGTAGTCCAAATCCTGGAAGAATAAGTTAATGATCCTCAGTTAAGGTTTTTTGTGGTTTATGTTTTCAACCACAATATTTGCATTGTAAATTGGTTTTGCAAGGATGGACACAAAGTCAGGGTCCAGTTTTACACTATATGTGCACTGTAAATTGATCACCCACTTTACAGCCAATTCACTCACTTCCCTTATAAAAGTTAATTTTTCTTGAAAACTTTTGGAACAGACGACGGTCAGATTCAGTCAAAGCAGTTCATACTGCATAGGGTAAATATTTTTGTAAAACTTGAATTTGTGTAATGCACATAATGTTACGGGCGTTACGCCCGTAACATTATGTGCGTTACACAAATTCAAGGTGTTCTTTCATACAGAAGAAAAAAGCTAAAAAAATTTTGTCTGCCTTAAATTTGTTTGTATACTAGCTTTTAATCAGAATTCTGTCTGCCTTAAATTTGTTTGTATACTAGCTTTTAATCAGAAAGGATTTGTTCCTCGGGTCTTTTATTTGCGAACAGCAAAAAGAAATAGTGTTCAAGTGTTACGTGCACAGTAATAGGGCCAACTTTCATGCACTTTTTTCCAAAATTGGATCAACAACAGAAATTTAAGATGTAAATTAGCTAGGAATATTTGTATGTATCTATCACAAAACATGTACCCAAGCATTGCTATGTTCTATTTAATATTAAAAATCAATACCTGTAAAAAAGTTTTTAGAGTTCAAAGAATGACCCATGTTTAGAACATCAGCATAGACAACACACGGGAGCCCAGAATTTGAATTCATTATTGTTTTGTAATTTAGGATGTACTATTTCAGAAAAAATGTAATAAAGCTGAAAAATCTAGGATTTCAAATTTTCTGGCCCAGGACAACTTTACATAGAATGGGCCTGCTGGAAATGAGGTGTTTTTCTAAAGATGGAAAACAAAGCCTAGTTTAGCCATCAGCATTTATTTTGCTGATGTTTTTGGACTAACATCCTCATCCATGTACACTCGTCTTCCTCAGGCATATGTTGCAACAGGTAACTTTCAGAGAGTTTTGAACAGAATCCTTCATTTTATCCAGGAGATGAATATGTTGTGCACATCCCTTGCATTTTTTAAGATAGGGCTTGAGGTGCATTGAAAAGTTTATATTGAGGCTATAGCAGACCATGTATTGGGAGAAAAGAGAGCAAGCCAGCCCAAAGTTGAAATAATAAATAGAGATTGATTGGTCCCTGTCAAGATTTCATAAAGGAGGTAATAGAATTTGCTGTGACTACTTGGGTATAAGGTAGTTAATGCAGAGTGGTTTGTCCAAGTGCTCACTCACCCACTCTTTTCTGTCAACTATCATGGCAAACCAATCATGTGACATTTTGTCAAGATATCTTGCCATAAGACAGAGTGCAGTGAAAAGTATATTCACACCTTTACAAAAGGTATTAGTGTCAAATGAACACAAACAGCAGTCATTATTAGAATTTGGTTTGTTAATTCTGTTTTCCTTGATGATAATGATTATGCCACCCCATACCTCCAAAAAATAGAAAAGGTACTGGAAAATATGACAGTTGAAGGATTCAGCCCATATTCTACATTCAATAATCCAATCAGTAAACCATATGGGAAGAACACATGTGACTTATGGCCCCTAAATTCTACTCCCAGAATGTCTTATGAGACAATAACATAATGGATAAAGATGTTGGTTCCTATTGTTAAGTTTTTCTAGTTTCAATCTCTGACTGGCTAGGTGGAGGAGCAGTGCAACAATATTCGTAGAGTAGATTGGCAGAAGTTGCAAATTCAAATCTCTAGGAAGGACACCAAACATAACAAAAAGCAAAGTATGAGAACATACTTACCCATTAAAACTTCCTCATAGTTAATGTGACATATACCTTGAAAGGTAGGAGTGTACATTGTGATAAAAAAGAACAAATTTCGGATTCTAGTAAAAAAATGTTATTGAATAACAATAATACCTCATTCTTTTTTTCTGTTAATTGATAGTGAAGTGACAAATAAGTGCACCAATGAATACAGCCATCGCTAAGATATATCAATTGATGAAGCAATGACTCCATTTAGAAGGAGCAAGCATGATAAAACTACAAAATGCAAGACAAAGTATGAATGCAATTCTTTAGACTTTACAAGAATTTCAAATTTGCATACAGAGGAACAGCACTACCTAACAGGGAATAAGATGTGGAATAAAAAAGATTGGCAGCTAAAAATTAGAAATAATGGTAATGTAAATGTTATTTTATTTACATGGAAGCAAGCCTGCTAAAAACACTGTTTTGGGGTAATTTCTGGAAAGCTGCCTCAAAGAATGTTCATCATTCAACGGTTGTACCCTGAGTTGTGTCTCATATCCATGAGTGAGAAATTATGATATGTAAACAGTAGATTACTTATAAAATGTATCAGATTGCTGTTTTTGCTTGTAGGTTTTTCTTCTTTCATTTCATGCTCACCAAAAGACAAAAGACTTTTATATCATTAACATTCAACCTCTCAAATCCAGCCTCTTCAGTCTGAAACTCTTGGGATTAAAGGCTGCAATTAGACTTCTTAACAAATGATTGGGATATTACACTTTCAGAGTGTATTTTTTACCTACTTTTTTCAGTGTTTTCAGAAAAATTAAGATAAAGTTTAAAGTAGAAAATATTACAATCATTAACCTAATTTGTGATATTTTTGTCAGCAATAAATATTAGTATGCATGCTTCGAACATCATCAGTTGAGGATTTCAGCATATTTGATATGCCTATTAATGTCTTAAGATTATTTGATGAGCAAATATATAAAATGTAAGTGGAAATCAAGAGGAGATCATCAAAAGCTTCTGATATCAATCTTGAAACTGTAACAAAATGGAAACCATCTGCACTGTTTTTGTTTTGCAGGTGCTTTGAACTCTAAATGTAAAATTTCAAACTAGTCACGATTTATTATTGATTTTTACAGGAGACTTGATTTTTAAGCATCTTGTAATATTTGAAAACATTTAACTGTTTTTTTTTAAATTTCAAAACAGTCTCAATCACAAGAGATTGTAGAATGTTTTTAAATTTAATTTCAACCTAATGCTGCTACAAAGCTTTGTCATCAACTACAAGAAATTACTTTGAATACCAATACCAGTTATTATGAAATTGTAATTGTATTTTTTATATTATTCTATATTAAAAGTAAGATATTCTGGGTCAAAGGATAAAAGAATTGAATCTTTTATAAACTTAGGTTCTGTGTATTTAACTTAATTTAAATAGTAGCAACAATAATAAAGACATGTTTGTGAGTCATTTTATAAGATTCAAAAAATCTAAATCCACTATATTGAAAATGATAGAATGCAAAAACTAATAAAAACAACTATCTTTTTTAACTGCTAAGATTGGTTCATAATTGCATTGAATAATTAATAATCATTAGGACAATTAGCTATGTAAGACAAAAATTAAAAAGACCATGTACCAGTACTATTGTTTCATTTCCATAATTATTATGCATTGTATATGTCAACCCCACCCTTACATATGCAGCAACCTAATAGAGTTTAAACAATGACAATATATAAAGGATTCTTTAGACACAACATTTTAATGTTTATCTACTTTAGAAGAAAAGAAAGGTATGGAAATTATACAATGATTCAAAGCATCAAAATAAGTATAACAGATTTGTTGGTGTAAAATTAATTGTGTAAACAAAATATTACTCATATTTCCTTCAGAATCTAAGAAATATTTTTTAATTTACAAGATAATACTAATGACATTAACTTAATTGCATTATTTCAAAAATTAATATTAATTTTAATATACAAATATTACACAAAATGGTTACCAGAAATTTTACAAGCACGACCAATTGAGAAGCATTAGTGATGAGCTCAGTAGACAGGCACTCAGACTTTAATAAGTCTTCAGTTCTAAGCTCTAACACTGAGTTATGCCCGAAAATTACAAAAAGCATTGACTTTTCATTAAATGTTAAACTTGCATGTATTATTTAGTTACTTACTTATTCTGGATGTATATGTACTTATAATAAAATACTGCTTCTAAAATTCTTTCTACAATATAACCCTTCCAGTAACTTAAATATATACTACACCACAGTTTAAATGGTTTTTATCCTTTTTTTGACAACAGTTTTCTTTGAAAAACAAACAGACCATCAAACTCATAAATAGTAAAGTATGTTAAATATTAAGTCATTTCACTAATTTGGAGACAAGATTCAACTCTCCTAATATCCTTACAAGTCACCAAATCAGAAACATTCAAAAATATATTGACAAAGTGATTTATTATTTTGTAGTGAAAATATTCATGATTAATTCTTACATTATAAATTCTATAAAAGTCTGTCAAGTCCGGATCTGAATGTACTGGTATCAGCACAAAGAAGAAGTGCATTGTTGGGTTCACTGGTTTTCTCAAATAATCAACTACAGGTTAAATGTTGTTCTAACATCAGTAAGCACATGAAGGTCAACACCAAAGACTGTCAGAACTCAAGAAGGTTGGTTCTTTGCTCAGTTCAGACGGTTCATTTTAACAAAAAGGTCTGTTGGTTTGCTTAAACTGTTACTGCAATTGTTCAGCTAACCACTTCTTGGCCAGATCAAGTTCCTGGGTCACAAAATGAACCCAACATGATGATAGGTTGTAAGTGAGTCAAAAGCTAATAAGGATAGATGACAGTGGGTTACCAGGGTTGCAACAATGACTAACCAACATAATTATATAAAGCCATACATTGCTACCTGCAATGAAACTATTTTGAACAATCTGTAGGTATTTCCTCATATAAAGTGACATGATTAATTACTGAGTCATTTAAGTTGAACTCCAAAGAAATTAGCAAGTAAGCAGTTTAGCTATTTTGTCTGGAAAACATCTCCAAACATGGCATCCAGATTACCACTTTACATTGGGTGTTGTCCATTACTTTTGTCATGGTTGTGTAGTCACAGCCCTTACAGCTATTGAGCATAAGAATCTATTGCCCTAAAATTAAGATTCATAGAAGTCATACTGAAGTAAACTTATAGAAATTTTATTCTATGAAAACATCTACATAAACAAGATCGAAGAATTCCCCATCTGTTATTTAATAAGCACAAAAACATGCAAAGAAAAGCACAGTATTAGTGCCAAAATAATTGGAAGGTGTTGGAAGCTTCAGAAGCAAAATGCAAGTGAGCACAAGCCCCTCAAGGATGAGTAGGGGACTACCAAAAGTAGCGCCGACAGATCGACCAGCTGATTGTGTCCTCCATCCGATCAGTTTTGTTGTAACTCCATGGAATGTCAGTGGGAGGCTAAACAGGTGCTACATCTTGCTCAAGGGTGACCTGGAACTGTACAAGGCAAGGCTGTTCCGCTCCCTGAGGTTTCATTTCATGTAAATAATTCAAATCGTAAACATGAGGATATATATAAACATTAAAAAGATGACGATTGATTCACTAGCTGATCTTCATTAGTTGACTGATAACTGATTGCACTGGTTGGAATTTGGGGGCTAGGTATATGTTAAAGTCTCCATTAATAGACATTGAACATAGAAAAAACCTGGAAATTGAGATGTAAGTATATGCTGTATCCCCGCATAAACCCTCCATTTCAATCACTGATTAGAAAATGAAAGAATCAAGACACCAACTTGAAAATCTAGCCCCAAGTATTTTAAACATTGCTCTTTGCAGTGGTTATTGATAGAAATTGTGTAGATTGTTCCACAAGTACAATTTTGCCTTTAAAAATGGTGCATTTTTGTCATTTTATAATTTGGGCCATTTTTGAGACCTTATATTTCAGGATCTAGAAAAGCTAGTAAGATCCAGATTGTAACATTTTGTAGTGCATTGGCATCACTTTGTTCCTTGCCAGACAGTAAAATCTGAGATTGTTGAGTGTGGACCACTGGTCCACTTGACACGGAATGACCCAATTACTAAATTTGCAGAATACCTTACATTTACTGTTAATATTCATAAATTATTATCTCTAAGTTACAAATGATAATCTTTAAAATATTTACATAAAAAGTACACAAAGAGTAACACAAGTGACAGAAATAAAAAAAGAAAAAAAAAACAAATCACAAAAATATCTCATTTTCATTTGGTTTTTTCATTGCGGTTGAGTAAGAAATGAACAAGGAAATCTTTATGCTTGCTTTTTAAACTGAAAAGTAAATATTCCAATATTACTAATTCCAAATTTTAATGGAATGCAAAAATCAGATATCTAAACATGGTAAGAAAATGTTAAGGTATGTTCTGCATCAGACAACTGCTGCACAATACAATCATACTAATATTTAAAGTCATTTACAAAGCAAATCAGCATTGATCACCCAGTGAAGGACACTTAATAAAGAGCATGGTTATCCTGCAAAGGACATCTTTGACATGAACCCAAAGGAGCTTGAATGGAAACATCCCAAAGGCCAACCAAGACAATGCTGGCTGGGCACCATTACCAGGGCCATATTAACATGCCAATCTACCAGGCCAGGAAAGATGCAATAAACAGGGACCAATGCAGAAGAGTCTGTCAGTGTGTAGTTGATACATTGGAACCATAGTAGGTGCCATAAATAAAAATAATAAATTGGTTTCCACTTCAAATCGGAGAAACGATAAAGAAAGCACAGAAAAACCAAAACTTTTGTAACTATAATAACTACAGCCATATAGAAGCATGAATCCTCCATATATTTCATCTGTCATAATGAACTTTTGTTTTTTCAGCAAGGAAAGGTTGCCATATTTGGAGGAAAAAATTAATATTCCATCTTGATGACATTCAAGACTTTTCTAAGTAAAGTCAAACAAAAATGGTAAAATGTTTATCATTGTTAATGAATCATCAATGAAAATCACAAACAATCTGAGTATATATTGTGCCAAAAGTAATTCAATTGCAAAAGAAAAATTGTGGTTGCACTTTGCAGAAAATAAAGATGACGAAGAGATTGTTTTATCCAATCTAGTGGTTAACAGTCCTTGTCTGAATATTCAGAGTTATTTACCCCCTTCGTAAATCTAATTTTTTTTATTAAACTAACAAAAACTTTTTCTTCCCGCGTAAACATTATTTTAGATATACTAAATGCACAATAAATTTATGATAAAATCTACAAAGCAAACAATAATTTATTTTAATACAAAACTTAAAACTATATTAGCAATTTTCTAATTCAATGTTTGTTTACTTTTTATCGTAACTTTCATTATCGAAAAGACATCAATGCGATAGTTTTACATCCAAAAATGAGGCAAAAATAATATAAAAACATCTTGTTTCTTAAAAATGAGAAAATATGCATTTTTAATCAAAATATAGCTTCCTACTTTAGAAGTATATTTCCATCTGCTGATACGAAAAAGGTAGCCATTTTTATTTAATTTTTTATTTAGTTGAAAAGGAAGTGACATTAAATTTATTCTCGCTTCTCATTGGCTACGATCCACAACTGAGTTGTAGATGACTGAATCATAGACCATATTTCATGTCATAAGCAAATTTATCCGACAAATTTATCTACAACTGGACTGAAAGAATCGTCGACTTGACAAAATCCAGTCAGCGACAGATTGTAAGTGCAACCATAGATTAAAGAAACATGAAACAAAATGAAAACTATTTGATTCCAAGAATAATGCAGGTTTTATTGGTGGCCATCAGCATTTTATGGAGTGACATATTTGTTGTGTGTTAAAACATTTTAATATTGATAACGATAGAAAAATTTTGCAAGAATAAACATTTCAAGGATGGTAAATTCTCATTTTGACAGAAGTAATTCTCAGTATTTTGTAATAAAAGACTTTTTACTATGAAAACAATAAAGATTTCAGAATAATACAGATCAAATTTGCATGGATTTTAGTTAAATAGTATATGTAAAAAACATTTTTAAATTGTTACAAATTTCAAAAGACATTGGCACTGTAGGTAAAAATTAATAGAAATTTGAATTAACTTCTCTTCCCAACAGAACAGGCTGACATCATTTGCTATAAAAAGGAGATTTTCTCAGGTTTCAAAGTAAACTGATAAATTCCAGGCTCTAAAACAAGCAATGAGAAATTAAATACATCAAATATACCTACTACGATCTCTTCCACTGAGTAATTGAAAGGAAAGGAAATTAAAAAAAAGAAAGGGATGTGAACTTTGGACTAGTACACAAAATCGTTGAACTAGAAAGAAACTGTAGTTCAAAAGTTTCCTGACTCATTGTGATTCTACTGAATATTATTAAATGACTGAAAGATCTGATCAACTGCACCAAGTTAATGTTACATGCTATTTCCAAAATAACTTTCACATCATTCACTGCAGGATACAATTGATTAAGGGGACATTTAAATGGAAGTTTGATAAAAGAACTTACAAAAGCCTAGACACCTCACCTGAAAACTTTTTTAAAGTTGCCTCACAAATTTGCAAATAAAAAATGAAGCCTTTCTCAAACACTGAGCAAGATATTTTCACAATAATCAGCTTTAATTACTTTTTCTGCTTTTTTCCACTAGAAGTAATCTATCATTTTAAAATTCATAAAAATATCAGCTCTTATATTATACAAATGCATTCCTGTGATTGTCTCAATGTCTTGATGTGCAACACAAGATTAAATATATGGACAAAGAAAAAAACCCAAAAACCAAATGCTTCTGATCTTGCCAATATTTCACAATAAGGAAATTAAGTCTTAAGTGCTAGAGAATAATTGAAAAGTAATTTCAACAAAGCAGCATTTTTTCATTCAATCTTGAAGCATTCTTTAATGATTCATCATTAATCAAATCTGATAGTACATTCTACACAGATTATTTTCCTAAAACAATACAATAAGAGATTTGTGCAAATGGTAAAATAGGATGTGACAAATTTAGCATAGTCTTAGCCAATTATATTACAGTAGTACTGTATATTTTACAGTACTACTCATATTTGAACAAGCATAAACTCTGGATCAACTGGAGGAGCACCAATATACCGCCGGACTTCCTGCAAAGATCTATCGAGGCCATACCGAAACACTTACAGAAATTGGTGCCTACGTTGAATTTTAACACAGCAGACAAATTCTACCATTGTATAAGCTAGTTTGACTACAATCGACTAATAAATAATTAAGTTATTCCCAATTTCCTATAGGGAGTTTCTTTTCACCCATCCTGTATATTCACACTTATTAATTATATAAAATTAATTATATAAAAAGGACCATTGAATCCAGTTTCATTCAACTAATTATTTATTCTGCTGGATGAATATGATTTCTAACCAACTTATATTCAAGGTTCACATTTTCCTGGAAGTTGCTGTTAATGGATTTTATTTTGGAGATAGAAACTTAGCCTACACTCCGATTAATTACTACTAAACTCTACACAAAATAAAAAATATATATAAACTTGTTCTACTCACTCAACACTCAAACTTGGAACATATATTCAAAAACTGTCCAATTAAGAAAGAATAGCAAGGATAGAATGTTTCCTTAAAAGACTAGCAAGTAAGCATCAAGCAGCATCTAAGGACTTATGCTCTCAAAAAATGGCTACCGTACTCTCTCTTCCTAATTATTTTCCCAACATAGATAAATGTCTGATTTAAATAACTTTCAAGCATTTCATGACATGTAAACTACAGGATATTCCAAACATGAATAGGACAGCATATGTTTAGAGAGAGAATTCCATTTTACATACATTTTTGTTTTCAACTTTACAGATTATCACAGATTAAGTAAATACAAAGTGTATTGTTACAAAAATGTAGCATATTGTCTTTGTTCTGGTATCAATTGAGAAGTACAGATGGTAGGGAGGTTCATTATTATTTCTCATCTTCTTGGAGTGTCTCTTTTATCCTATAAAATTCTAAAAATACAACTATTATTATTCTATCTCTTGCTTTGGCTACTACAACGAGATGGCTAAGGCAAACAGATGGGTTTTTTTTCAATTAATGTAAATGAGGAACAACTAGTATAGAATTGTATTTTCCTGGACTGATAAAAATAATAATGGCAGTTAAAATGATAAAAGTACCCCAAGTGTAAGTAATGTTGTAATTATAAATAATATGTTTATGAAATAACATACACTCTATTTCAAACTGGTATTATTTATTCATTAGTTTCAATTTGCAATCTATTTCTAATGATCTTTAGAGTGAAACACCTGATGGAAAATGTAATTCAAAATATGTAAATTGTATATGTCTATTCCCTTGCACAATGTATGAATGAACAGCAATGTTTGCTGTTTTAACATTATATTCAAATCAATTTGAAGTGGTGACATTCTTACTAAATTAATGACAGTATTTAATAAGATTCAGTGGAACAAAAGAAACTGTTAAATTCTCATATTAAAAAATCCCCCAACATTAAATATGAACACAGAATCATCTCAAGCTAGAAAAACATAAAAAATTGATTCTCATACCCTTGTTGTTGAAGTGTATAGTGAAGAATAAATAAGGCCCAACAATACGTTGAACCAAACTTTATTCAATGTTCCTTCATTATGTGAGTGCAAATATGAATGCATTAATTCAAATATTGAATAAAGTAAATTACTAAGGGCAATTCAACCAATTTCTAATTGAAACTTCCTAATTTGTGTTTTAAAAAATATGTTTATGATTCAAACCAACACAATTGATTTCATCAAATAAAATCAATATATCCATAAATATGTTGAAAATAACCATTTTAATGCAAAGCTCACTGGTTAAAATCTTAATTAATAAAGCTATCTTGTGAACTTCAGACATTATTTTTTTTAAATATGGGCTTTGTCCATAAAGATCATATTTCTCACTGAATCTACATGAAAGAATTTGTACATATCTGTCAATATTTATGGAATTTATTACAAAATATATTGGCTTCTATAATGAATGTCTTGAAGATATATATATGTATGTATGTCTTGAAGTATTCATGATAAGAAATGTTAGCAGGTTACAGGATTGAGATATCTGGAGTAGAGAATGTAAAATTATTTTGCAGAGAAATCTAAGCGAAATCAAATGATAAACTAAGTGAGAGAGAGGCTGAATTTTGTGATGATGTAAAGCAATGTAATCATCAGCAATAATGTCACAACACCTCAAGCAGTCAGTGCATTCAAACTAACTGCAGAAATGTGTTACCAATATTAACTCGAAATATTGACAACTGAAAGGACATGTTCAAGGTCAAGCAAGGAGGAAGTTTAGAATATTTGTTCTACTGACAATAATGATGGAAAGAAAAGAAAATAATTGAACCAAGATGAAGAGAATATGGAGGATTTATTATGAAAAAAACAATGTAAAAAATGCATCAGTTATATTATTCAAAATAATCAATAACACAAGGAAGGCTTGTTGATTCTATTCAGAATGAAATGTTGCAAATCAGAACAGGTTATACAAGTAAACTTTCAGCAGAGTTGGTAACTAAATATAAAAGCAATTTTATATCATATTAGCTACTTTATAGTAACACTATCCTTAAGCATTCCTGGACAAGGCAAATGTTTAAAGAGGATATGTTACTTTTACATATTCATAGAAAGACTTCAGAACAAGGACGGAACTGGCCAATTTGTAAATGCTTAGCTTAATTGGGGGGGGGGGGCTAATTTCCTGAAATTTCAGTATATTTGTAAAACCAGCTTATATGAACATATCATTAGAATAGAAGGACTAACAGTTATGGTTTATAGAAAACAATATATGGTTACAATAATTCTGTTAGCTTTCAACAGTACAAACCTAATCATCGAAGCATCCAAAAGATTTTCAATGAAATACTTATCCAGGGAATCTATTTCTAATAATAATATTCTTATTCAATACCCTGTCAACCAAGTCCCTAAATGAGATGATTTTTTTTGTTTTACTAACAAATGCATAGGACATGAAATATCTGCTACTCCTTAATCTCCCTGCTAGATGCCATAGCAGCCATTTACATGGGAGCTAATTGATTTGGTGGATGGTGGGGGCGGGATGGGTGTGTCAATCCAGGCCTCTGTGCGTGTGAGTATTTGCAGATCATTAGCAGCAGCATATAAGCATGAATGGCCCGTTCATTCATAAAATTGCTGGCAAGTTCTTCTATCAAAGATTGATAAAATGTGTTCCTCTATTGATGCATAATAACTGGATATAATAAGAGGCATGAACAGATAAGAAAATGTAGGTAGAGAGAAGAATATTTTACTAAGGTTCAATCAAGCATTCAAGTAGTAAAAGAAGACTAATTTTTTTTTTTAAATGAATGGCAAGAAGAAAAAGGCCATGAATGAAATCCAAAATGAGATTCAAAAAAGATCTGGAAATAAATAAGGGAGAAAATAAGTCAAAAAAGAACAAGAAGCAACATATCTTTACAAGAGTTAGTTTCTATCTATGAATACAACATATTTCTGGCAAATATAATATGCATCTCAACAATATAATTTTCCCCAAGTCATCAACAGCTATTTGTTGTGTCTCTTCATTTCTCTGATAAATGAGGACGTTATTTGATTTTCAATTGATCTTTGCTGGAGTGGAATATAAATAAACACACCACTGTCCAGCTGACGACGATAACGGATGAATTACTTATGGACCAGCTAACCAAATTTTAATGGATTCTGGAAGCAAGCTAACAGATCAGAGCTCCCTGCAACACCTATAATAGTAAGCAGCAGTAGTAGTAGAAGTAGTGGTAGCTGTAGTAGCTCTGTTACTGAGGTCTTCTTAGTTGCAAGTGGCAGTGGCAGCAGCAGGAAATATTCTTCGATTATCTGTGCTTTTACAGTTGCACAAGGTGGCAGCACCAGCTCACTTGCACTGGAGTGTTCTTTGCAGCTGATCATGGCTCAGGAAAAACAGAAAGAAGGTGCAAAGCAAGGAATGCTGCAGGAGACACTCAGTACACGTTACATACACAGAATACAATTATCCATTTGGAATCATAATGCCACAATGAATCTGATGTAATTTCATTGTAACAATACTTAATATAAAAGCAATAAACAATGAAAACAGTAGATTTGAAGTAATGGACTTGGATTTTTTGCTGAAAATTTAAACATTTACTTATTATGTCTAAAAAAAACTTTCTTTTTAAAAAAAAAAATTCTTGACCTGAATAGGTTTTTAGTGTAAGTGTATGTATGCAGTGTAAGTGTATGCTAAATTGGTCCCTTAATTTGTGTCCAGCAGCATTCATGCTTGTTTTTTGAAAATTTGACCTTTTTAAGTAAATTATTCATTGATCACCCCTTTTTCCAATTCTTTAATTGATCAACCCCCCAACACATTATTCATTGATCACCCATTTTTCCAATTCTTTAATTGATCAACCCCCCAACACATTATTCATTGATCACCCCTTTTTCCAATTCTTTAATTGATCACCCCCCAACACATTATTCATTGATCACCCATTTTTCCAATTCTTTGGTTTCTATTGACTGACTAACCAAACCTGTATTCATTCTGTTTTAATGCCTGTAAACCAGACCTGTATTCATTCTGTTTTAATTTCTGTAAAGTATTTTTAAGTAGTTAGGAAAGAAAACAAATAAAATAAAAATGCTGAAAGAAAATATTTTTTTAAACTAAGTGAAATCTGATCTCATGAAGTTTTCAATGTTTTTAAATGTTCACCTAAATATTATTAAAAATAATAAATGCTCAAAAACGTTGATTTGTCTAACATGAAAGACTTATTAAAAAGAAAATGCAATATTAATATGCTGTAAGATCAGATTAGGCCAAATGAAAGAAACATTTAGTACCTTTAATGACAGTATGATTGGTATTCTAAAAGCAATAACAATACAAATGCTAATGCTAAGCTAAAAAAAAAGGTTTAGTAGAAAAGAAAGAATTTGAGGCAACTCCCTCATTGCTATTAAATCATGTGGAAGGAATTGTATGGGTTAGGTCAATGGAGATTATATTTTTTTATTTGAATTACATAAAGCAAACTATAAGTATATTCTGCAGATATTTAGAACTTAGTAGTGCAGAGATACACTGATGTGTAGATATAATTTATTATCCCTTTTATTAAGTGTTAAGTTATGGTGTCTATGTACACCCCTGTGGACATTTCAATTGATCAAAATGATCAAAATGTAAACAAAACTTATGCCAAGTTAATTTTCATTTTTGTCTTTCCCTTTTCTCTTTGGTGGCTGATTCTTTTCCCAGATGCAAATCACAATTTACAAAAAGACCAGTACATATGCTAATTGTTTATATATGAAATTAAACTATTGTATTTATTTGCACTGTTTCAATGAACAACTAGCAGAATAATTGAAGATGCCATCAAATACAATGATTTTTGGAAGGAATGGATCATATGGGTCAAAGGCTCTGTACAACCAAAATCCTCAGTATGCATTTTAATTACTTTTATTTGTGTGTACAGTAGAGAAATGACTTAGCAATGTTAAAAGAATTCTTTATTTTCCTAGGCCTTTTGAGTAAAAATTTCTTTAATTAGGATTAGTTTATAGCACTGTTGAACTATCTTCCAATCATAAGAAGATAAAGCAGTATTTATTTGCAAAACATAACAAGCAACTATCTATCAATGTGTATGCCTCTTGAATCATGGTATTTTGAGAAAGAAAAAACTTACGTTAAACCTGGGTAGCCACTGGTCAGCTGAAGCCTTAGCAACAACTTTAACAATAAAACTTTAGCAAAAGAACAACTCAATCAATACAGTTCTTTATTATATAAATAAAATAACTGAATGGTAGGAGTCTGGTAGACATGGTTGTCTTAGCAGATACTTCACTGTACAGGAGATATGTTTATATATTAAGCATTCACTTTATACAAGATTAGATCATTTGCGGTCATACTCTGAACAATGTAGTCATCTTTAAAAAGAAAATATAAATCTTTCCACCACAACTTCAATCTTATCAACATAGCCTTCTGAAGATAACCTCCTAGGTATATTTTATTGTGTGATAAGGTGTTCTTTGTAATTATAACTTTCTAATTTTATTAATCATGACAGTTTCTATTGTTAAATACTTTATAGAGTGACTCAATAAGGAAAAACAGGAATATAAAGCAAAAACATATGCATAAATAGTGGAGAAATCTGATAATGATAATTTAAGAAAGTTTAATAGGCCAAAGAAGATACATCAAAGCATGTGAACTTCCTGAAAGTCCTGAAAGTAAACATATGTTTCTAGATTGGATGACAATTAGGAAATATAAGGCAAGGGATACACTATCTATGCAGAACTACAGATCTAATATCAGACTCACTTATTTTCTTTCATTTGATCATGCTTTGGTATAAATTAGACAAATAGACTTACTAAAAGAATATCAAGAGTGAATCTATCAGCAATTGGAATATTCAATTTATTATTGTAGACATTAGATTTTCCATGCTACATAATTTAATATATATGTATATAATAAATATTATATTCTTATTTCCTACATACAATGCATTTGATCTTGAGTTTGAAAATGGTATGAATGGTCAGAATTGGTATTCACTGAGTTACAGTTTATAAATTCTTCAAAGTTTACCAATGAATTCTGAATGCTATATGAATGTAAACAAACTAATATCCCATTAAATTTGGAATTAAGAGAAATGCTGAGAATGGATTAATTCATAATAAATGAAATTATATAATAAATGATCTAATTAGTTTCATTGAACAGGTGCTAATGATAATTATTGTAATAGTACAATACCTTTTTTTCTAACAAAATTTATAAAAATTGATAAAGGAGGAGGAATATAGTTTTTTGTTCAGTTCTTCTCAGGAGTTAACAAATCTCATTCAGTAGTAGATCTTGCAATCTCAAGTCCAATATTGTAAATACTGACCTATCACCTGGAACAAGGTAAAGAATATTGTTCAGATGATTCATATATGGCATAAATATCACTCATTTTGTCAATCCAGAAGTGATGAGTTTACATGATCTTTAAAATATCATAACATTCATTGCATAACTTGATTCCATCAAAAACTGTAATCATAACATCCAAAGGTTTGATCAGAATCTATTGATAAGACAATGATAATTTAGTATTAAGTAGAAGGACATTTGAAAAGATCTTTCCTGAGGTCATTGGATAGATTACATAGGCAGAGGTTGACATTTAACAAAATCAATAGAATCAATCATTTACTAGTTACTAAATACATAAGAGGGAGTCCCAACAAAATCAGAAAGATAAAGTTACTCTGGAAGAAAATCTTATAATGTGTGATAATAGATACAGTTAAAAAAGAAAACATTGAAAGATTTAAAATCAAAAGGATGACAAGTTTTAAACTTCTTTCCAAAAGTCAGCCTTGCGTGAATATTCACAGATTTCTGGCCTTTTTGAAAATAAATTAGTTGTTTATATTGTGTTTTATATATTTGATATTCATGGTAACCCTACACTGTTTTCTCAATTGTTTAGATTTACAACTATAATTTATATTCTTAACAGCATGTTGTCCATGAAGCAGAATAAATAAATATGCATATGCTGCAAAATGAAATGAAATATGAGAATTAAGTCTAACTGAGCCTCACCAGGGTTGCCTGTAAATCATAGGATCAATTATTTCCTTATACCTTCTCAAATACAATACAAAGCAAAATGACAGAAAATGGCAGCCAAATGTTATAAATTTATTTTCTCAAATATATATCAATCTAAAAAGCTGAACCAGATGTTGATGCTAGTCATTCAGTAAGAATTGTCCTGGCACTGTAATAGAGTCTCATAGGAATTTTTCAGTTGACTAATGAAACCAATTGCACATGCTAGAGGGATCTTGAATGGGCGAGAAAACTTGGTTAGACATTCCAGATCAGTTGCAAAAAGATTTATCCTGATTTTCATAATGGCGGATTTTCACTGTGGTGACCTAGTCAGAAAAGTTTTATCACTTCTTCTGATTTAGGAGCAGATCCATGCACAATTATCTCCCCTAAAACCATACAATATCTTCAAAATTTCTCATTTTTTACACATGATATCTCCAGAAGTTGGATAAGAAATTACATGCTGAACCATATACCCCAGAGCAAGTCATTTTCAGCTATTTACAATCAAATGTCATAAACCCTGGTTTCAAAATGGAACACCTGTATGGACTGATAGCTATAACATAGGGGAGGTAATTGTTAATGGAACCGCTTCAAAATTTAAGCACTTCTTTTGTAGCCTATTGAGCACCCTTCATTGAAATTCATTGAGAACTTTTGGAGATATTGTGTGGACAGACAGAGAACCTTTGGGGCTATTGTTGGTACAGACAGTTAGTAAGGATGTAGAGAGGTAATTTTGCATGGCCTCTTTTGTAGCCTATTGCCCACCCTTCAGCAAAATTCCATTGAAATTAATTGAGAATTTCTGGAGATATCATGTGTAAAGACTGACAAATTTTGAAGATATTGTATGTTATAGAGGGATAGCTAGGGGAGATAATTGTGCGTGGATCCGCACTAAAATCGGAAGACGTGATAAAAAACTTTTTTGCAACTGATGTGGAATGTCCCAAAATATTCTTACTCACTGAAGGTCCCTCTAGCATGTCATATTGGTTTCATTAGTCAACTCAAAAATTCCTATGGAGCTCTATTACAGTGTCAAGACTAATTAAAGACACACCAGTAACAGTTCAATTTTATAAGCAGATTTAGTGGCTAGGTCAGCTAATTAAGTTAGAAAATAAAAAGTAGAGTGTAAACTATTATGCTAAGTAAATCGACTTTACTACAAAGCAATTAGAATTTAGTACTCTACAACCAACTAGTTGAGAGAGTTATGACAAAATGACTAAATAGCATTTCAATGCCTGCCTTTAAATAAAAATTTCCAATCAGCTTGATAGTTGTTCGTTTTAATTTTGCTGTCCCCAAAGTGATTAGAATCTTGCCTATATTTGATTACTGTGATTAAATAACATGGTGATTAGAGCATCAATTTGGTGGGTGTGAAGTCTGTGGTTTAATCAATGGAAAGGGATAGGATAGGCTCATTAGCAATAGTTTAATTAAACAATAACAAATCACTGCATTTATAAGTCCAAACCTGGAAAAAAGATGAGCCTAACCAAGTTTAGAAGAATAACCCATCTGTTCAGAGACAAAATGTGACAACTCAGGATGTTCATGATGTATAGATTGGTCATTTTATTTTTTACTGATACAAAAATGTATAAACGCAAACACTTGTTTTTTCCCCTGATCTTTATCAACAGGAAGCAATTTTTACAATAAGCCCCCATAACATCTAACAGTAATTCACAAGCATGCATTATTTTTTATACTATTGCCATGATATATTTGTGTTTATTGTGTGAAATAAAATTTAAACTGCTTCTAAGAAAATACTAGCAATAACAGAAATTATTGAAACAAGTGAAGAAAAGTAAGAGAACAGTGTATATACAATACAAATGTCAACCCACAATAATTGAATCACTGACCCAATCAAGAAACAAAAAACATAGTGGCTAGGTGTTCTTCCCTTTTCACTCATCTGTCTGTCTATCTGTCCGTCTATCTGTCCGTCTATCTGTCCGTTTCACTGCTCTTGGTCAAATTGTTGGCATAGAGCCTTGAAAATTGACAGGTGTTGTCCAGTAGCCACCTTCTAAAAATGGGTTTTTCTTTTTTTGAAATTCATATTTTTTCCCTTTTTAGGGGGGGCTCGATTTACAATAATAGTCCATTGTAAAATGGATACATATATTTCGCCAGTGCCGTGACATAGCATCATTATGACGTTTAGGCATTTGTGGAAAAGCTTGGTTGGAATGAGATAGTGAGAGTGTAACAGAGTGAGAGACAGAGAGAGTGAGGAAGTATATGGTTTAATTTTAATTCTTTTTAAATAAGAATTACATCCTTTTTTGTCTGACTGGTTCTGTACACCTGTCCCCATATGAAATTGACAACTCTAGTCGCATGTTGGCACCTTTAATCTCACCAAACCAATGTAGTGCTCTAAGTAACCTTATATCATAGTCCGACGAGTCGGGATAGAGTAGCTGGGTTAGTAAAGTCTAGGGTGACAGAGAAATAACCTTACAGAGTGGGGGTATTGTGACAAAAATGAAGCAACTAAGCTATGGTGATTCATTTTTAGGCAGAGGTGGCAATATCAGTATATTAACTAAATAAAACAATGAAAAGAACTACAAGAGTTCTGAATAATTTCCACTTATAGCAATAATTCAGGTCAAGTAAAAATTTTAAATCTCACTTGAAAAAAAAATTGTCTTAAATGAATATCAGGCCTAGGTTTATACACCATCTTGGATGTTTACCTGCCTTGCTTATTCAAGGGGCTTGATGGCTTCTCAGTCGCTACCACATTTTATTTGGGCTTCAAACTCACTGAATTCTTTTTCTACCACTTGTCCCACATATTCTTCTAAATATTGACCAGATTTTAGTTAATGGAATGCACTTATAGCCTCAAAGTTGTGACAGCATTGCACATTGATTATTATGACAATGCACATAGTCATGGTGATTACTGGACCTAGACCATTTGTAAGACAATCTATGCTAGTGTCATTAATGGAATTTCTAAAAATTAGGGAAAAAACATGAGATTACAAGGACATTTTTGGAATCTGTCAGATGAGATTTTCAAGAGAGGCTGATCTGTGAATTGTGTTAAATTGTAGATGTTTGTATTTATGTACATTTGAATATGTTTTTATGCGTTTTGTATTTGTTTAGAAGTTGATGTGTAAATATTGTGAATAGTTGGAGATGCCCAACGAGGCATAATAAAATAATAATAATAATTAAAAATTTTGTCCCAGAGTATTTGTTTTTAAATATTTGAGCCACATGGCCCAGAAGCAAAAGAGACAAATAATAGCCAAAAGATTAGGTGGCATTCAGTGCAATGTTTAGGGATGTTACTTACCTACAGATGGAAAAATGATTTAAATGATAAAGCGTCCAAATGGCATTTCACCACATTTGAAACACGAATACCATTTGTACACTTGTGTTTTACCTAAGGCTTACTACTATTCTCAAAGCATTACAAGTTTCAGCTTCAGTTTTCCCCAAAAGAAAACAAAACTTTACACACACTCTCTGTTCTTTTTTATCAGCCATCGCATAAATCGCCAAACAAGCTTGCAAACACCAGGAAAAAAAAGAAACGAATCAGTCAATCCAGAACCATGCCAAGTGGCAGACTGGCTCAGAATAGTGTCGACCCGTGACACCTAATGGCACAATATGCAACTACATCCAGTTTGCTAGCCACATTGGGGGGGTGGGGGGCCGTGTATGTTCAGGAGTCTCACTAATCTAAAAGATAGAATGAAACACAAGATCTCTCATGATTGATTTAGGAGCAGATTCCACACATACCAGTGGTTATAATGTTATTTTACTTAAATTCATACTGATGAGAATTTTCTGATATATTTCAAAAAGAATACTGTATGCCAAATAAAGGAGTTTTAACCAGTCATAAACAAACAAGTGGCAATAAAGGTATGATTGGTAGAAGTTGATCAAGACTAGCCCTCAATAACATTCTAAATAACTTGAATAAAAAAGTTTACAAAACAGAAATGAGAATACACCAACATTTCAATATTTATACCATCTACATAAGCTCAGCAGCTAACCAAAAGGAAATAATGGTAGTCATTACAGCCTCATAGGCAACCTAAACTTTATTGTCGGGTTTTTTCTCTCCCCTGTTTGAATTTTGAGGTAAATTGTTTCTTTGTTCTACAAGTGACAACTTCCTACATATATAAAGAAACTATCGGTTATATTATACAAACTATTGGTTTTATTATACAACCAATTTTTTTATATATTTTTAAATAAATTCCCATTCTAAGCAAATTTAAAAACAGGAAGTAACCAAAGGGGGTTATGTGAACTCTCAAGTGTCTTTCTGAATATAAATGTCTTCTATTGTATTCTTTTTACTTTTCTAAAGAAATCTCTACAGGCTTCTGCTTCAATGTTATCATGAGGATAATCACATATTATTTAAAAAGCTTCTAGACACAAATTCAATCTCTACCTTTTCTATTTTAATGCTATCATTAAGATCTCAATTTGAAATTGAAGTGATTACTGAAAACAAAAAAAAGAAACCTTTGATAAAAGTTTGCATTTTTTTACTCTTTTCCTTTGCAGAGAAAGAGTTTGTAAATTTATATTTAAAAATAAATTAAACAAACTCTCACAGCTATGATTGTCCAGAGAGGCACATACCATGGTTAGCAATCACATCTTATACACCATTTGCTAGTGTAGCAAGTTTAATCCTCACTGGGTGCCCAACTACTTTGGTCTTGTGTCAGATTACGGTAAGATTAGTAAATATTCATAGAGGCCTGCTTAGTCGGCGTTGTGTATTTTACACTAGCACCAGTGGTCAGTGTTCAAGTCCAAGTAAGTCAGGATTTCGAATGCTGATTATCAAGGCAGGCAAATCCTCAATGCTTGAAAGGTTGGCACACTACAATCTTTGTACCTCCATTCCTCACCCCATTTGACTGTGTACCATACTAAGCTAACCTTAGTAAATAGAAGATATGATTGTCCAGAGTGTTTTAGCACTACAATTATACAACTTGTAACACACATCTCTATTACAAGAAGTGTTTTTTGAGGCTTACACAATTTTATAAACAAAATTGATGTCTTTGAAATTATGAGCATGCTACTTATATATGTTTAATACATTTTGTATTCAACATTAGTAGTACATCCTACACTAATGACCACTAATCATATAAACATTTCTGGATTACAATAGTCTAACATAGTCCCTACTCCCAACAATCCTGCATTTTATGTAAATTGTAAAAGAAGACCACCATCTTCAGGTATCTATAAGTTATATATGTAAATCAGTGTTTCCCATCATTTTTGGCCACAACTCAGGGTGGAAACATAATTTCAGTGTTTCTTCATTTAGTTTTATCCAATAAATTTTACTGATTTTACTTTAATTTAACAATCAAGTACAAGTATTGGACGTGAACAGACTGGAATACATCAGGAGTTTTTATAGATTTGTAGATGCTTTATTATTCACAACTATTTCCCTGTCTCAATGACACTTTATATTCCGAAATTTTGATGTAAATATATTTGCATTATTTTTTTTACTTTTAACATTTTTTAAAACATTTTTTCATTCTTTTAAATTTCTATCTGCTTTTTTTTTTTCAAACCAAACCCACAGAAGCATCCTTGCGACCATCATTCAGGTCAGAACCACCAGTTTAATTGATGTGAAAAGTGTGAAAATTATTTGATAGAATTTGTTAAGCTGTCAAAAACTATTTTATTTAAGTTCAAACAAGACTTGTGTCTGCTTTGATTTTATTAATCACCACTACCCACAGCACTGGTTTATTATTGGGTTTAGATTATTCATGTGTTCTGACATTTATATGTATCCGGACTTTGCCCAGCTCTAACTGTTCATAGTAGAAACTTAAAATTTTGCACACACACTCCCCTCAATGAGTGGAGGAAAATGTTTTTTTTTGTTTTTTGAAAATTCCCCCACCTAAATAGGTTTTTAGAGGGGGTTTCAATATGCAATCTAAGTTGATGCTAAATTGGTCAGCAGTTTGTGCCAGCTTGTTTTTTTGAAAATTCAGACCTTGTTTAGTGATCAGAGCCTAACAAAAGGCGAGAGTAGTAACTTATTCTTGGATCACCCCTTTTTCCAACTTTTTAATTGATCACCCCAACACAGCATATATGGTTGGTGGGGATTCATAATTTTCCCTGGAATGCCAGTCTTATTGAGTATAAGTTTTCCAGCTGATAGTGTTGATGTACATCAATGCAAAATGAAATCTTGGACAGAACATCTATTATTATGACAGGCAGATTCTTCAATTGACAACATGAAAATATCACCATTTTGGCAGCAACAAGCAGTTCTACAAAAGCCAAGATAATTCTTCTAGTTGTACAATTCCAAATCATCCCACCAAAATTTTAATTTAACTTTCATCAATACCAACCGATATATATCTTGCCTAATATTAGTGTCACACTGATCAACATATTCCAACATCAGGTGTTATATTTACTATAGTGATGTGCTCTAACTCATTTAGCGAGGTTTATGCAATTGCTTGCTTTTATTAATTAAGAAGTGGTCATATATTTAGGATATTAAGTTAATCAATTAATAATAAACATTTCCTTATTTAGTTATTTGAAAGAATCAATCAAGTCAAAGCAATAAAATGTCAAAAAGAAATGTATATTGGGAGATGTAAAACTGATTTCAAAACAAAATCACTGAAATAGAACCAAGCCTAAAAAAGCAAGGTTTTCCTATTATAGTTTTGAACATTTCTCAGAAACATAGCCCTGTTGCTGCTTCATTTTCTCGCAAACAATAATTTGTTTTACTCATAAATTCATTAAAATCAAGAGATTACATGCGTTTTCTTGTAAAGAGTAAAAGTTGAAAACTGAGTGGGTAGTACGAGCAAAGCAGTTGGAAGCTGCTAACGTAATGTCTGCCAACCTTTGGAGTAACTAAGCAGCAAAGAATGCAAAGAAAAAGTCTAGAGAAGAATATTTAGACTATTCTTTAACTTTCTTGCTAGACAAGATTTTTAAAAATACAACCTTTTGGACCAATGTCAGATGTTTCTTATGGAACAACCATTTACTTAAAGAATGTGAATGTGGAGTCAACTAGACAATCAGGTTGATTGACAAATGCAAATGTTGAATTCAATTGAGAAAATTTTCAAGGTTACTTATAATTATAATTATATAAAACATAGGCATATCAAATCAAAAATGACAGTCAACAGGTGATTTGTTGTAAGAAATATAAACTACAAATATGAAAGCAGAGTAAAGATTTACAAATCTAAATAAAAACATAATTCACAAATTGAGTGTAAAATGTTTAGGAAGAAGTGATTGTTTTATTTGCATTAATCAAAGAAACTCTGAATTTATCAGAAAGAAAAAATGATAGTCCCTATCATTTTTTCTTATAAGAATAATAAAATGTAGAGAAGACCGGGGCTAGTCAGACCCTCAGGTAAGTAGGATCACAGGCTTTTATTTGAAGCCTAAGCAGTTTTCAGTCATTTTGGTCACATGATCGCCTGTCTTGTTGCACCAGAAATCTGGCATGTACATTTTACAGACTGGTGAGGTGAGTACTAAAAAACTGATTTTGATCATTAAAAGTAAACTTGTTGAGGTTTGTTCGGATCAGGTTTCAGAGCTAGTGAATGGTATCAGCCAGTGAACAAAACCTGTATATCGAAAGATATTGTTGGGGAGAGACACTTTTGCTCTATCCCCAAAATAAATATGTCTGTGTTGGGGCAAGTTTGTCCCTTTGCCATGTGATAAGTTGGTCCCCAGTGCCAAATTAATGTGTTAGTGTCAATTTCTTATTTTCTGGATTTTTTTTTCATAAAAAAGATACAACGCTGCATGACTCAGAGTTCTTGTGAATCATTTTCTGGTTATTGAAAATGAGGGGGCCAACTTGCCTCATACAGTGGCAAGTTGATCCCTGTGTCACTAGGTCAGCTATAAGCCAAAACTTTGCTGACAAAACTACCATCAATAGACACCTTACGAAAAAAATGTCAAAATCGTCCAAAATTTAATTTTATCTCAGAATTTTTGTGGCATCAGTAAGAAGAATGATTGGAAAAAATCTCGGATAAAAATTATTTGTTTACACCTTATAGAACCAGAGATATTTTGAAAACAAATAGTTAAAAAAGTTGTAGCAGTGTAAACAATAGATTACATAAAATGGTTTGCATATAAAATTTCCCAAAGCTGAGCAAAACACATAGATTTAAAAATTTTATGAAAAATCGAATATTCATTGGATTTTGATCAAATCTTCAGTACTTATATACTAAAGTACAAACTTTTTTTGAAAAAAGTATCCAATCGAAATTTGGGGAAAAAACTTCTTTTTTTTTTTAAGGGGAGGAAAACTCTCCCTTAATTCATTTGATGATTTTTTTTATTTATAATAGTTGTCAAATAATCTTTGCACATATATAAAGACAGGTCCAAGGCAAATTAAATTCTGTTTACATTTTTGAAAAAGCAGCTACGGGGAATCGGTACCAAAGCAATATTTAAAAAAGTAAAAATATTGCTCTTCTTGGTAAGTTTTTATCTTCATTTGCTAACTCATATTTTATGGCTACTTTCTATAATAAAAAATGATGTTTTAACATTAAAATATTTTTTATAGAGATTTTTTTTTTTTTTTTCAATTAATTCAATGTTTTTTTAATCTTTTCTTATTCTTTCACTTACTGGCAAAGATCGAAATGTATGTTATTTTAACGAACAAAAGGTAAATCTTTTTTTAAATTACTGCTTCATGTAATTTTTTGGTTCTTTTTTGTTATTTTTAATTAGACAATATTTTTTTTACGTATGGCCATAAAGTAAAAAGTCTTGCCAATCAATGACTTCCAGTCATTAAAGAAAATGACTCGAACCCCTTTTTTTTTGCATCTTTCAAAAACGCTTAAGGCTCCATACATGTCATCTGCTATTGTTGACATGGCCTGTCGATATCCGATAACGGATTATACCAACCGCTACTGTTGAAAAAAGCTATATTTCATTGATTTTTTTTTATGAGGATTTTTACCACATTTCAATTGAGTAATGATGAAACTAACTTTTGCAAATAAAATTATATCAATTGTGAGCGTAAATTATTTTTAGTAGATTTTTTAATTACGGAATCTCAATTTTGAAAAATTTTAAGACCTGTCAACAAAATGATTGATTTATCGATTAAAAAGTAAACATTTATCAATTCTATGTTGTAATTAATGAAAATTTCTTTTTTTTACAATAATTTGGACTTTTCTCTTGCAAACAAGAACAAGAAAAAAATTGAGAAGACATTTTATTAAATTTTAATTACGTTTTAATATAGGATGTCAACAATTTAAAAAGTTCCGTGGGTATGTCTACTATAACTCTATCAAAATATAAAAGAATTTCACTGTAGACTAGAATAACAGATCTGCATCATTTCTTTGTGACCAGAATATGTAATCAAGAAAACACAACCGTATTCTCCACACTGCTTTGAGCCCCGGTTTCCCTAATTCTATTCAACAAATTTAATTAGCAACAGAAGCTATCTTGAAATCAGAAGTATAAACCTTTTTTTCATGTTTAATGAATTTTACCTTTATATTAAAGACAAATTACTCTATCAGCTAAATATTATGATTGTCTACAAGCGTAAACAGTAAGTATTTAAAATAAGCATAATTCCACACATTTTTCTAAGGATCTTCATCTTTGTTGTTTTGAACAAGCAATAAAGATGAAGATACTCTTAAAAAAATTAAGCTTCAGGCAACAGTTGATAAGGAAGCACAGTATAGAATACTTTTTCGAATAATCTTAGATAATACTCAAATTTCATTTACCAATATCCTTTATATTTTTTACATGAAACAAAAGAGCTAAGACTGAGAATGTAAAAATAAGAAAAAAGACAAATATGCATGAAAGAAACACAAAAAGAAGCCACTCATTTCAAACTGTTAACAGATTTATAAACTGATAACTCTTAACTCATAATCCCTAAAGGTTTTATAGAAAAAAGAAAGGATTTCTCCCCACAGAAAACTTAAAACAAGATAAAATCCTTGAACATTTTTAATTAAACAAATTCATTTAAGTACTGATCAAATTTCTAACTGCTTGATTTTAAGGATCCTGCAAGAAGTTGGATTTCAAGCAAATTATGACAATAAAGTTATAAACCAATGCAAAATGGAAAGTATATCAATGAAAGAATTACAAACTATAAATGAAATGATTTTAAACATATTTTAACAGGTAATGGGAATGGAATTTTGTTCTCTCTCTTCACAAAATGTATGCTCGTAGGCAGAAAGTGTCCATTTTAATAAGACACATCATAACAGGGAAAAGGCTGATTTGAAAACCATTAATTGTACCCACAGTGATAATGATTGCAAAAGTAGAAATATTCCAATATGCAAACCTAGGTGTAAGAGAGAAATTTCTATGGCAGTTTTTAGCAATTAAACAGTAAATAAATGTTTGTCTGAAATTCCAGCTGAAACAACAAATGGAAACCTGCCAGAATCAATGAATGCAAGCAACCAAAAAATGAAGTTGTTGTATGAGTCTCAAGTAAAAACAACCCGATAAAGTGATCTTGATCTTTAAACTCAACATAATCTTTCTCATTACCATTAGATATTCTCAAAACCATTTCTTCTTACATTTTAGCTGTTTTATATTGGCCCCAAAACGTTCAGTTTGTTAGGAGCCCAAAAAGTTATAAAAAGAAAAGATAATTGTTATTTGAATTTCTAAATGCTGACTCTATTGTTTAAAGTGATGTTCATAAATATAAAAGATGGTTATAAAAATAAGACTATTATGAGTTGAACATGTTGGGAACTGATGTTTCTCTGTTACAAAGGTGACAAAGTAATGAGAGAAAGAAAGCTACAAGAGTCTACATCTCATGCAAATCAAGAAAAATACCAACTGCAGTGACAATGAGCCCCATGGTTTTAACAATTTGGCTAGAGGTCAGCAGCTTAAATTGTTGAATTCTCAAACAGATACCACATCTGATTTCAAATTTAAAGATTGAACAATCAAACCCAGGCATAAACAAGGATATTGGTCTTATTAACATATTATAGACAAATGTACACATTAGACTAATGTTTGGGATGATTAATCAAGGATAGATTACTAATCTGGACTTATAAAAAAATGATTTTTATTTATTACCATTTTTAGCACAATTTCACACATAGTACCTAATCTAAAAAGGAAAAAAACAGAAATGTTGATTTGGTTTCATAAAGACTTGCTGGTGTTTCCCTGGTATCAGTAAATACTCATTAATTTGCCTCTATGCCTTAAACTTTACAGCAATCTACAAAATGAAATATAGATGCCCACCCCCTGCCAAATAAACTTTTGTGAAATATAATAATTTAGATGTTACAATATTTTTATTTTATTTTTATGGTTTGATCCTGTGAGAAACATATTTTTCTAGGGTCCCATTTGGTCTCTTGAATTTTGTAATGAATATATTAAAGAAAATCATTGGAGTACAAAACTAGAAATTTCATTGGAGGTCATGTTGGTTGGTTGAGAAGTTTATCATTGAATTTGATGGTACACAATGGTTTCTGTGAGAAGAATGCTATCAAATATCATGTGTCTGACTAAATTATGAATAAATTCTTTCTTCACTCTGATTAAATTTTTATGAATAACTCATAACAAATTCACAAAACACCAGTTTTTAAATATACAAAATTTAAATATACAACATTTAAATATACAAAATTTAAACCTTTTAAAATATCATGGATAAAATCTTAACTCACATTCAAATAAGGTTAATTAATATTTGAGTACTTTCAAGTTTAGCTCAAGCGGCAAAGTTGCTAACTAGTAGTTTTGATTCCATCTCAGTGTCAGGCTGGTTTTGCTCATTGTCACATTTATCTAAAAGGAAAGTTCTGGTATCAAACTTGGTTGAAAAAAAAGGTCCTTTTCTCTTAGAGTAAGACAAAGATATGCAAAAGCGATGATATCTTTACAGTATAAATATTCACTTAGTTCACTCTCAATCAACTATTATAGATATAAATAGTTAATCTACTCAAATTAGACACTAGTTAAATTAGGAAAGATTTTCATTTCATTTTGGTGGAAATGAAATGAATTCCAAAGGAAGACTCATATAATTAACATGGTTAGATCATCATCAAACAATTGTTTTCATGTTTAAAATTTACATTTGGTAATCATATATGGTAAAATACTTTTTCTATCACTGAAATTTTGCATTTGAAATATCTATGTATTCAATAATGCTTGCTGAATGCATATAATGGCACCTTGTTTTCATTATGTTTTTCCACCTATATCATCATGTTCTTCAATTTTCCAAACAATGTTGTATGACCTATTTGCAATATCCAAGACCATGCTACTTTTTTCTTGACAGTTTAAGCCAGAATTTCACTTTTCAAATGACTAAAACTTAAACTGGCCTTCTACTTGAAATTCCAACTTCAATTTAGAAGATTTCATTTCCTAATCGTTAATGACAAAGTAAATTTTGGTGATGCTGATCTATCTGAGAATACCAAAAACCTTTTAAAATCTCTTCACATGTTTTATAATATTCTCAAGCATATAGAATTTCAGTGGTTTGCCATCCCACACTGCAAATTGGTTGATATTCTGAGCCATAGTGCTCTACCAATCCTAATATTGAGATTTCCTTTTTGGTGACCATAGATCCCACTCTTTTACAGTCATTACTCTAACAAGAGCAAATTCTACAGGAGAAACATTTTCACATGAATCATTTCATCTGTGTGTTTTTCCTATCCTTCAAGTGAATAAAATACTGCTTTCAGCTTTTGAATAATCACAAATGATGGTTTTGTAAATTAGTATATTAATATTTCCTTCTGTATGTTTATACAGAAGGAAATATTAATATACTAATTTACAAATACCATCATTTGTGATTATTCAAAAGCTGAAAGCAGTATTTTATTCACTTGAAGCTCAAGTAGTAAACATGTTTGAATGATAATCTAAATCAAAACAAACAAAAAAAACTATTAAACAGAGGATAACATTGTGCATTGGGTAAACTATTTGTTGACTTTATCATACCTATTTGTCGTCATTGTTTAACAATTTGATACTAATGAAACTTTGTGAAAAAATATTGATAATTTTTAAAAAGTTGTTATAATATACTGGATTACCTGTAATTAGGATTATTTATTGATTACACAAATAAGGATGTTCCATCTATTTAAGAATGCACTTCAAAATACATTTGTATTCAAAAACTTTGTTTACTTTCATAAGAGATAGCAGAGTAAAAATATCTTTTTTCAAGAAATTTCAACTAGAATTCAATTTTTTTCATTTGAAATTTACCTGAAGAGTTTTTCTTTACATTTTCTTATATTACTTTATATAAAATGTTAGACTGCAAGTTGAAATATTTTTGTTTGTGCAATGCTTTCACAAAATATTTAGGTTTTTATTTGTTATAATCCAAAAAGAATACAACCAGTCAAATTAATCAATTCATAATGTCAGCCTCAATAGAAACAATTTCCATCTAATAAAATGTATACTAATTAAGATTCTTTTTAAAAATCAGTATGACTATAGGTTTTCTGGGGTGCAAAATACTTGTTTTGAATATTTAACACGAGAGATTCAACTCATAATTACTTGAGATGTTTTTGCTTCCAACTTCCCAAACAATATGAAAAGAACAGGTAACTATTTCTTTTGACCACAGCCCTAATTAAACGAGTAAATTAGTGTTAAATGGGATCATTAAAAAAACATGTCAACTTAGAGGGAGATTAATTGAACAAAGAATGCCTTAGATTGATCAGCTAATTGACATGAATATAATCAATATAAGCTACAGAGTAGGTCATGTACCACATAAATAGCACACAAGCAAAACAATAAATAACTGAGTCCACAGGAAGAATCAATGAAAGATTATTTGCTTACTATTAGGAAAGAGAGATATAAACAGCACTTTTTCTTTTGAAGATACAACCTTTCATTTACTGCTTGTTCTAAAAATAGTCTATTATGAAAATGTCTAATATAGTCAGTTGGCACAAATAACAAAAGGTGTTGTGTGCATGCAAGTCACATGCAGGGTGTCATGAGTATTGTCTACCTGGATTTTGTTCTAGGTAATCAGCTGATTCTAAAGTGCAAAGTTGAGCTTGGAGATCTTGGTACTCTAATAAAAATCAAATCAAAAGAGAACCAAAATCTCCCTAAAAGTCAATATCGACTAAACAAGTGAAAACTTGACAGAGCTAAATACAAACTAGTAGAGCAAGTGCTAGAGAATAATAAGAAATAAATTGGTGACCTACAATACTTATTTTTGAGATTCAGTAAATCTTTAGGAATTACTAGACAATAAGTTTTCTAATAACCCTATTTCTGACCTGTCTATAATAAGTGGCTTAACATTTTTACAATGACAACTACTAGCTTTGAAGGTGTTGTTTTAAAAGAAAAACAGCAGAGGTAACAATTATTAGGTATTTCTGCACTGAATACAGAAAATTGACACCTTGATAAAATAAACGTCAAAATCATATAAAACTTAATTTTTTCGTTGAAAAATGTTAGTGTCATTAGTAAGTTGAAAGATTGGCAAAATATATGAGATAAAAATTTTTTGTGTGCAGCTTATAAAACGGGAGATATTATTGAATCAAAATAGTGTAAATCTCTATGTATCAAAATTTTTTTTCCGTAGTAAATTTTCAAGTGAGATTCACATTGGGTTTGTTTCTGTCGCATGAAATAGAATAGGTAATTTTCTTCACGCGTAGCTGGGGGGGGGGATGAGAACGCCCCCCTGTGCCCCCAATGGAGGAGGGCCCAGAAGCTTTATAAATAGTAGTTCATCTACTGCATTTCTACTGACATTAAACCATACCAAGGATATATTTGGGTTAAGATTTGCTTTACTTAACTTATTCTAAAAAATATTTTTTCACTCGAAATTTTTTGTGCTTTTAATCCAATTAGAGTCTAGAACCTTCCGGAAATTTGTTAGATTTTAGTAGGTATTTCTGTTCGTGACCCACTTACGGAAAATTGACACCTTGATAAAATAAACGTCAAAATCATATAAAACTTAATTTTTTCGTTGAAAAATGTTAGTGTCATTAGTAAGTTGAAAGATTGGCGAAATATATGTGATAAAAATTATTTGTGTGCACCTTATAAAACGGGAGATATTATTGAATCAAAATAGTGTAAATCTACGTGCAAATTTATCAAAATATTTTTCCGTAGTAATTAGTAGCAAATTTTCAATACTTATCGATCAAAAAAACACCTGGATTTTAAAAATTTATTATACATCTTCTACTGATCCGATCTTAATAAAATTTTCAATACTTATCGAATAAAGTTGGTATTCCAAATTTCGGGAAACAAATATTTTTTCATTGTGATTAAAAAACACTCCCCTTAAAAATTTGATTTATTTTCAATAGATCTGTCCAATCTTCTTACATTATTAAGTCAAGCCCATGAACATATAAATTCTACTTCTGTTTTTGAAAAAGCTATATATGATTTTTAATTTAAATTATTTAAAACTGCAAAAAAGAAGAAAATACTGCTCTAATTGCCAATATTTTTCATTGATTTGGTAAAATATGATTTATCGCTATTTTCCATAAAAAGAGAAATAATCTTAACATTAAAATCTTTTTTATAGAGAATTTTTAAGTTTTTACTCTGTTTCTGTACTCATCAGTTAAAATCTGTTCTCACGGGATGTACTGTGAAAGGGTAAGTAAAGATATATAAAAAATGAAAACTGAAACCATGGGAGTTTTTTTTAATTATTTTTTTTTGTGATTTAATTGGCCGATATTTTTCTACGGATGGACATAAACGTAAATTTTCTATAATCTTCATGTCAAGAAAGAGCACACAACTGCTGTCATAATCTCACAGTCAGCCATCTGCTTATTGACAAATACCAACTTCCGTAATAGCTTCTTATGTGTTAATTGATGTCAATAGGTTGTTTATCTATGGTGGTAAACAAAAGGTGTTGGCAGATATTTAACACCC